>JAQIXS010001050.1:0-34550 GCA_034700785.1 Rossiulus vilnensis | reverse complement strand
AAGATTCATCCAAAAGGATAGCACTTTGGAAGATTCATCCAAAATGTTCCCACTTTTGAAGATTCATCCAAAAGGATCGCACTTTGGAAGATTCATCCAAGATGACACTTTGGAAGATTCATCCAAGATGACACTTTGGAAGATTCATCCAAGATGACACTTTGGAAGATTCATCCAAAATGTTCCCACTTTTGAAGATTCATCCAAAAGGATCGCACTTTGGAAGATTCACCCAAGATGACTGGTGTAAATTCACCTTGGGGCAAAAATAGGCTGACGAAAAGGCAGCGAGCGCTACAGCCAGGGTGGCACGCGCGTTTTCACTGGCCGAATTTGGGGTCCGGCCTCAGAAATGAATGAATTTGTAAAAAAATAAATAAAAGGAATTTAATTTAAGGTGCCATTGTCTTCGGTGCGCCCGTTAGGAGGCACGCGTTTGGTACTGAGCCAAAATACTGACCGTAATGACGGTGACCGTGCAAAACGCTCCTATTGGCCGCCCTTCCCCCCTCCCATTAAATATAAATAATGATCGACAGGCCTAATTAAACGCAATTAATGCGATGGGAATGACGCTAATTAGGGCGGACGTAGAAAAGGAAACGGGGTGGCAATTAGGAATGAGCGTTTTGGATTTGGATTTCGTTTTCGTTGAACGAAATTAAGGCTACGGAATCTCGTTAGCCCAGACGCCATCTTGGATTTGTTGACCCTTCTCCCTTTTGGCGGAGTTTTAGCCCACACCCCCAACAACTCGATAATGTGGTTTTGTCTTTTTTTCTTTCTTTTTCACTCTTTTCTTCTTTCTGATTGTTAGCCCCTCTTGTTTACCTAACCCCACAGGAACAGATTCACCCGGGAGAGGGTGTGGCCCTGGGTGAACCCAGATTGCGAAAGGCCTGTGGTGGTTGAGGATCCTTGGGGGTTGGAGTTACACCCTTTTGCGCGTTGTTTCGCCTAATTTGAGGGCAGGGCGAGGACCCTGGTGGGGTGGCACTTACGTACCTGCCTTAAAGCAGCACCGGATGGAGATGAGTTTGGCTCAAATTCGGCTGAAATAAATTCAACTTTTCTTGAAATCGGTTTTTCTTTTGAAAAAAACGGAGTTCAAAGTGAGGGCATGTCGCTGAATGGCATTCAAAACCTAAGTTTAATTATTGCACTAAAGTCAGGGAATTTCAGGGAAGAGAAAAGTGGGGTCGGAGAATTCCAGTTTTAAATCGAAAGTCAGGGAAATTCCGTGTGAACAATGCGGTGAATTTTGAGTGGTGTAAATGTTGATGTTTTCGTTTATTCTACCCATAAAAATAAACTTGCCTGGAAATTACTTGAGCTGGAAAAAAAACCCTGATAGTTTGTAGTGTACAGAATTTAGTTTAAAAAAAAGTTAAGGAAATTAAGTTTTTGATTGGTCAGGGAAATATCTTGAAGATTTGAGCTGTCTTAATGCCCAGAGTATTCACGTTGGAAATGGGTTTGCTCGAGTTGTCACCCAGGGTACGTGAAGATCCTTTAATGTCCTTAAAAATCCGTCCGTGGTATTTCCATGACATTGTCATTGGTCATTTTAATGTCCTGAAAAATCCATGAAATGAACGTGGCCATTTCTTACCAGCCGCTTAATTAATAATACATTATGAGTGTTTTATTTATTGTGCTATTTTATTTTTCTTTTCTGAATCCTTAGGCTGAAAGGGCCTCGGCCATCGACTCTGCTGTCCAAGAGCAGCAGCAGTACGGCAGGGAGAGCGAACTTCCGGTGCCGCAGCCCCAGCAGTCGTACCAGCAGATGACCGGAAGGAGGAGACCCTCTCTGCTTCCGCCCTCCGCTGACTACGCTAGTACCCTCAGCCGAGAAAGGCGAGTGTCTCCTACTGTCTCAATTCGTTCACACTGTCTCCAGATTTTCCCGGCCTCTAGTTTATCACACCATTCCCTGTCCTTTCCTTGCAGCCTGCTACTGTCTTACTGTCTCCTACTTTCCCATTCAACTTCGTTCATGCTGTCTCCTGCCATTCCCAATCAGTGTTCTGCTTTATTCTTACTGTCTCCTACGTTTCTTCATTCCGTGGCTTTTTCTTTGCAGCCTGTTATCGTCTTGCAGTGTACTATTTTCTTTCCGTCTCCTACTTTCTCATTCTCTTATCCATTTCCTCCATACTGTCCTCTACATTCTCAATCCTTGCTCTGCTTCGTTCTTACTGTCAATAGTTTCCACTTCATTCCGTGCCCCTCTCCTTGCAGCTTACCATCGTCTTGCAGTGTTTCATTTTCTTACTGTCTTCTACTTTCCTGTTCCCTCCTCCGCATCGTCCCTACTGTCCCCTGCTTTCCCAATTAATGTTCTACTTCATACCTTGGGCTACTGTCTCGTACGTCTCTCCACTCCATTCCCTGCCCTCTTCGTGCAGTCTTCTATTTTTTATACGTGCAGTTTGCCATTTCCCTATTGTCTCCTACTGTCCTGTTCCATTCTCCACTTCGCCCCCTACTGTCCCAATCCGACTTAGCTTTATTCTCAGTCTCATACGGTTTTCACTCCAACCACTGTCCTCTTCTTGCAGCCCACATGTACAGTGGGCCATTTCGTACTGCCTCCCACTCTCGTTCCCGTTTTTTGATTTGTTCAAACTGTCTTCTGATCGATTTGTGGTATGGAAATGCAGGCCGAAATTCGTAATTTGTGAAAATAAAATAACAGGGAAATCCTGGAATACCTGGAAAACACGAGGCATTTTTAATTCAAGCCTGGAATTTTTCAATATCGATTCGGTTTTTTAAAAAAATTTGAAATTCAGCGCATAATTTGATTTGTCTAAGTAATAATCTCTCCGTGAATTGTTATTTTGGAATGATTTCCAGAGTCCGAACCTGGAAAAACGAAATGATCCTGGAATTTTGTTTTCGGTCATCCAGTCAACTGATTAAAACTGTTAATTTATATAGGCACCTGGAGAACTACTCTACGTACTATGAGCGGGACCTGAGCGCTCCCACGGTCATCTCCTCCCACAGCTACCCCATGGCCATGGGAGGATCCATGGAGTCCCACCAGGAGCAGCACATGATCCTGAAGAGGCCCAGGCTGAACATCATGCAGGAGCCAAGGTCCGACTCGCACCGGCAGCTGGGCATCGACACGGACATCAAGAGGGTGAGTAGCGCGGCTCTCGGGGCCGGGACATTGCCCAAGAGCCCCTAAAGGTATCGCCCGAAATGCAGATGGCACGGGGTGGCCGATTGGGCCCGTCCTGACCCAGTACTTGCCGATGTGCCTTCTTCGGCCATCGATAGCCATAGCCGGCCCCCCTTGGCCGAAATGTTTTATTTTTGGGCAGATCCTACAAAAATCGACCAGGACAGTGATGTGTCCCTGCGCATCCGAGCAATATTCTTATTCCAAAAAAAAAAATTGAGCGTAAAACATTTGTCAATAAATTACTTAAAACTGTAAAAACCACCAACAGTTGACGTCATTGAATTGTGCATAATTACCAGCAAATGACGTCAGTAAATTTTGCGTAATTAGCAGCAAACGACGTCTGTAAATTGTGCACATTTACCTGTAAATGGCGTCATTAAATTGTGCATAATTAGCAGAAAATGACGGCATTGAATTGTGCACATTTACCTGTAAATGAATTCATTAAATTGTGCATAATTAGCAGAAAATGACGGCATTAAATTGTGCACATTTACCTGTAAATGAATTAATTAAATTGTGCATAATTAGCAGAAAACGACGGCATTGAATTGTGCACATTTACCTGTAAATGAATTAATTAAATTGTGCATAATTATCAGAAAACGACGGCATTAAATTGTGCACATTTACCTTAAATGAATTCATTAAATTGTGCATAATTATCAGCAAACGACGTCAGTAAATTGTGCACATTTACCTGTAAATGAATTAATTAAATTGTGCATAGTGACTAGCAAAGCAAATGACGTCATTGAATTGTGCATAATCACCAGCAAATGACGTCATTAAACTGCATGATAAGCTGCAAATGACGTCTGGAAATGGTGCATAATTATCTGCAAATGACGACAGTAAATTGTGCATAATTGATAGCAAGTGACGTCATTAAGTTGTGAATAATTAGCAGCAAATGACGTCATTAAATTCTGCTAAGTAAATTAAAACTGCCCAAACAATTGCTAACAGCAAACCAACGAAGGAAAAATATCAGAAAAATTTATCGTTTACATTTTTAAGTGCTTGAGGTACACCGCTTTACCGTCCCGGTGCAAAGGGGGGGGGGAGGGAGTGGCCGAAAATCGGTCGTGGACCTCCGTTCCGAACGCTGCCTCGACCGTCGTAACTACGTCACCTCTGGCTGCGCCGTTCCACGTCACATCAATCGTTTCATAACCGCTTTTGGCTTTTTTTTGGAGGGAGGGGTAGTGATCCTCCATCCCTCCAACTCCAACCTCAGCTTTACTGTTTTTCGTTTCCCTTTCCTCTCTTTTCACCCTTTGCACACCCCTTCCCCATACTCTTTTATTTCACGATATTATCTTTTCCATTCCAGAGTTTCCTCCATTTTAATAGGTTTTTTTTGTGTGTTGCTATTATCTCACCTTAGCCATCATTTTTACCCTCAATTCTTCTCCCCTCCCTAAGCCTGGCCACGAAGTCGTGCTCCTCTCTGGTAGCTTCGTGGCTCTTCAGGGGATCCTCCCGCACGTAATTGTGCCCTGTCACGACATGGCGTTTCGGGGGTGTTCCTATAAGGGGAAGTGGAACGGGGCTGGACCCGGGGTTTTAACCCCGTAACGGGTAGCCCTGATGGTACGAATGACGTTGCTTAATTTGTGGGGAGTTTTGAAATGGAAATTGGGCCAAAAACCCATGTCGTAAATATCGAAATGCGTAGTCGGGGAAATGGGAAAGAGTTGGGAGAGTCAGGGAATAAAACCTGCCTTTTGAAAGAAGTCCTAAGGTCATGAATTTAAATTCAGATCATTGGAAGTCGTGATAGTGACTGATTTTTAGCACTGATTTTGATCAAAGTGCAGCTATCTTCTGGAAATGTATTGAAAATCCGTGTTTTTAATGGATTTGAAAAATGCGCGTGGCTCGGAAAAGGTATTAAAAGTCAGGGAAGTTACAGTACTGAATCCAGCGGACACCATTGACCGGGGAAATTTGTTTAGAAAAGTGGAAAATCCAGGGAATTTCTGTGCTAACTGTGTTATTTATAATTTGAAGAATTATAAAAAAAAAAAAAATTGAATTAACTTGAAAAACCTGTGTACCTATTTATTTATTTTTTTTGTCTTGTAATTTTATTTATTCGTAATACAGATATATACACTGTAATATAATTTAACTTAAAAATAATACAAGTACATAAAATGATATAACTTTAAAAAGAAAATCGGTTATTAAGAAACATGTATACAAATTTCTTTATAACCGATTTATAGAAAACGCCTATTTTTGAAATTTTTTCAAAAATAATAAATGGGACGTTTTCAAATAATGAAAAACAAAAAACAGCTCCCACCCGTATTCTACAAGCCAGAGGATAGCTCTGGAATTTCTAACAAGTGTTCGAAGCAGAAATTTGTGGGAGTAATTTACTTGCAAAATTGTGCAATCGGGACGTCCGAATGTGCCGACCACTGAAATCCCCCGGCCAGCCGGAGGGATTCGAGGCTCGCAACCTGTGCGCGAATCTCTCAGACTGCCAACTAGAAACCAGTTGCGAGTGCTGAGAGGGCCGATGACCTACTGGTGGCACTCTGCCGACGCCAACAAGGACACGCCAAGGGTAACTCGTGTTTGAAACGTTCGGTCACGATTCTCCCCACTCAGCATTTTCTCTCTCTCTCTTTCTCTCCCACTTCCCTTTCATTGTTTCATCAGGTTTTTTATATCTTTTTTTTTTTTGTTTTTTTTTCGCTCCATTGTAGACCCGGCTGACAAAATTTCGGATGCTGGAAACGTCTCGTTCCTCATTGTGCAGCTTTCTTTAACTTTTTTTTTTCATTTGTGTAGCTTCTGGGCTTTCGGTTCCAGTTCGGGCACCCCGGCTCGGTTCCATCAAACTCGGGCCCTGCCGAATGTCCACGGGGTTGGGGCCCAGGCAGACCCACAAACCCCAGTTTGAACCCCAAGAGGTGTGGTGGCCACCTAAGTGGTCCATTGCTTTCTGGACTCGGGCCCTGCTGTTGGCTGCTGAATGTCCACGGGGTTGGGGCCTTCGAGACCCACAAACCACGGTTTCGGATGCTCGTGACGGTTGCTCGGAAGAGAGCAACGTTGACTGATGGCATGGAAAAAAAACTGGGTTGAATTGAATTGGTTTGAACTCGCAGCTGCTTGAGGGATTGGAACTTTCAGGTTTTCGTTGAAAGTCGGGGAAATTTTCCTCGAGCGAAAGTGCCAGTCTTAAATTGTAGTGATCCCAAATGCTTGTTTATGGGTATTTGGTAATCGGTATAGTTTCTTACCATCTTATTCCAAATATATCACAGGTGGTGCCTCCTATGAGTATCGTTGTAAGTGATGGTCGTGGAGTTTTGTTCCAAGTTCCCCTTCTTCTCTCTCAAAAGACCACCAGCACTGCCTATAACCTCTCCGATCCAACCACAGCACCCCCTTCAAGAATGCAAAGAATTCCCTAACCCTAAAAGGTATTTTTATAAGAAAATGTTAGCATGCAAATTACGACATCAATGGTTAGTTAATGACCGCACCATCAAATTGCACCACATTCCAACTCCAACACCTCGATCAGCCATGTTGGCATACTTCCATGGTATGAAAGGTCACAAACTTCCCTCATACATGAAGTAGTAAAAAAATCTGCGAGAGAAAATTGACGATGTTATGCCTTTGTTATACATATTACTTATGCATTATTTCCAGAAATGCAAGAATTTCTACAACAGTGGTGGATTCACAAAGGATGAAAATGGCATTGACGAGTACTGTCGCTGGTGCGCTGAAGGCGGAGATCTACTTTGCTGCGATTCATGCCCGCACGCATTTTGTAAAGCATGCATCAGACGTAATTTTGGCCGTAGCGAGTTAACCAAGATTTCTAAACTGGATGAATGGCAGTGCTTGATTTGCGATCCATCACCACTTCTGGAATTGCAAGCAACGTGTATGCTTGTGCTTAATTACCTCAAAAAGGAATCGAAACGGAAAACCGAAAAAGGTTCGTCTCACTCGAGAGCTTTGTTTTCCTCGCCTTCGGTGAATTTGAGCCACAAGGCTGCTATTGAAATCTGCATGGAAAACGCTGTGCAGGCTGGCAAATTTCTTCGTGATGGAATTGCTGTTCTCCGTAAAAAACTTTCCAATGCCAGTGACCCAAATGTTTATAGTGGACGTGTTGGCAACAAGTTAAAAAAGTTCCTACAAGTAACTAAAGAAAATCTTGATTCAGTTGCTCGAGCAGTTGACCGGGAACTGGAAAAAATGCCACCAATTGGACAGTTAAACACTTCTTTAGCTGTTGACAAAGCAGCCACAATGCAGCCAAGCAGCTGTGTCGAAGACCAAAATGTTGAGATGGCTCTAATGGAAAATATTCAACCTGAGATTTCTGATGAGACCGATGCAAATGTGCAGCATTTGGGACTGGATGATGACACAGTTATACACAATGAAACTGAAGTCTTAAGACAGCAGGCGACTGAACATCCAAAATGTTGCATTGAACAATCCGAAGAAGAGAATGATGGGAATGAATTCTCGTTACCTAGAAAGACTAACAAGACAAGTATTAGTCGACAAAACTTAGTAAGTGAAGAAATGCTTTCCTTCGATGAATCTTCTATTAAAGTTGAATCAGTATTGCCTGATAATGAAGCTGAATATGATGCCACAGCTACAAATGTCACTGGCGACAACATTGAGGAATCTGAATCCGTAGAAAATATCACTCCAAATGACGACTTACTACAGGAAGATGATAATTTCATGAGGTCAAGTGGGAACGAAACTGCAGATGAAGCCACCATCTTAGACTGTGATGTCACTCATCTGCCATCCCTCGTTAGCCCACTTAAGAACAACGACGATAACCAAAAGACTAGAAGCAAAAAGTTTAAAAAGGTTGCTAAGATAGCCGACATTGATAACTCTGCCAAGAAACTAAAAATTGTGCTCAAAAAGTTGCCTACTACCAATGATCTTGATAAAGACATTGGGAAGAAGGACAAGTCTGAGAAGAACAAAAGTAAGCTAAGACTCAAGAAACCAGGGGAGAAAATAGATGACAAGCAATCGAGGAAAAGTAGGAAGAAAGCCACTGGAGAATCTGAACACGATTTGGTGGAAAATTCGGGTTTGGAAGATAACGTTGCGGAATGTGCAGATAATAATGCAATGGTGTTAGACAAGAAAGAAACTAGCGCAACAAATGAAACGGATGTCACCAATGATCTTGAAAGTAAAGTGGATGACTGCTCAGAAGACAAGAACGGTGAATTAAACTTAGATGCTCTGACAAATAAAACACCTGATCAATGCGGTGAGTCCAACAGTGAAGCTGAAACATTGATCGGGGATTCTTACATTGAGAGGGTAACTTCAAATTCCCCAACGGCAAACTCTGATCATGGTGAACTACTGGATACACAACGTAATAAACACTTCAGGCTTAGCGATGATCTCAGTGATGCTGAAACAATTGCTGGCTCCTTCAACTCTGACTTAAAGGATGATTTATTAGAAAAGCCATTGCCGGAAGATCCTCTTGATGCCTCAGGCAGCGATTTCGGGAACGATGCTGCCATTGGTGATGATCCATGTCATGATAGTGGCAGCGATAGTCTTGCGCACAACAGGGATATTCTGTCGAACCTAGATACACTCTCGAGCGATTTGCACACTGAAAAACATGAAGGTTCCTCTGTACAAAACAGTACCAATGATTCACAAGTCGAGGAAGAAATGGAACATGCAAGTGCATCTTCTAAAAGCATGCTTCAGCAGGAGGATTGCGAAGATAAAAATAATCATCTTCAAATAGCTGGATCTTCTCTCGACGAGAAATGCTTATTAAGTGACATTGTAGATGTAGAGGAGCAAAAAACATTCCGGGAAAATTCTAAGGAAAAGCTACCTAATGTTTCCCACACTAAAAAGAATCGAAACAAAAAGGCAGAAAAGACAAATTCAGAAACGGATACGAATAATGTTGATGATGCTAATGCTGAAAGGGATTTGTTAAACCAGTTATTGGATGATTCTGACGTAGAAGTGGATGAAAGTCAACTGAGTAAAAATCTTGAGAAAAAGAATGGGAATAAGAAAATAAAGCCAATGCCAAGTGAAAACAACATGGGTTGCTCCAAAGAAGCTGCATTAGCCAAGAAGAAATTATTAAGTTGTCTGCTAAGTGATTCTGATGGTGATCATGAAATGGAACTAGATAACCCTTCCAAGAGAACAGAGATCATCAAGTCACCAAAACATGGAAAAGTTGGTTCACCTAGAACAAGGATTCCGAAGCCAAAATCTGCAC
Organism: Rossiulus vilnensis; assembly: GCA_034700785.1. Classification (NCBI taxonomy): domain Eukaryota; kingdom Metazoa; phylum Arthropoda; class Diplopoda; order Julida; family Julidae; genus Rossiulus; species Rossiulus vilnensis. The sequence goes on along the minus strand of JAQIXS010001050.1, from coordinate 25,056 downwards.
GAAGTACTCACGAAACTTCATCTGGATCATCTCTTGCCTCCGATGAGGAAGTCACACTTCCGAAAACAAAGGCTGCACGGAAAATTCTCCCAATAGCAGACGTACAAAAGTTCATCAGGGAAGATCCTAAGCTGAAGCGCAAAGTTACCGTGAATCTCCAGCATCTAAAGCCAGGCGTTGTAAAGCAGTTGGCCACTTGTGGTGTCGTGCTGGTGAAACGCAAACAGAAAACTATGCTTAGTGAAGCAGAAGCTATCGACAGAGATATCGACCGGTTATGCAATCTAAAAACTTTTAAGATAAAGAAGCGGAAAAAAGCCAAAAGCGATTCGGACTCGAGCACGACCGATATTCTAGATGGCGATCAGGATGAACTTACTGGAGCGAAGGACAAAAAACCAATCAACATTCTCAAAGGTAAAATGATCTTGCTTTTTGTAATCAAACTAGTTGCTTTCCTTCCTCGGTCAAATTTAAAGGGCATGTTATTGTTATTTTATGCTCGAACATTAATTAATACTTGCACAATTTCACGAATGAAATTTGGAAAGATTTTCTGCCTTTTCAATCAATCCTAATTTATTAACCATTACTGTAGATTTCGTTAAACAGCACCCTACACTGTCGCATTCATGCTAGTCTTTGGTTCGTATATTGCTTTCTCCTTCATGCTTATTTTGGATGATGACCACTGTCTTGATATCAGGTTCTTGAAGTTATTTCTACATTATTTGTAGATTCAGTTGGGAATATTTCTGCACGTTTTATTTTTAGTTGCTTTGTGTACTCATTTCAATGAATGCTCAATATTCTTTGAGGAGCATTGTTTTGACAAATTAATACTGTTTATGCAAAATATATAGTGAGTGAGGAAACTACTGTATTACTTACTGCATACTTTTGTTTTAATTAATAACATTTTGCCAAGCAGTTGCTATGCTTGCTGTGCATTTCCAAGTTATGTTCACCGGCCCAATTTCTGTTTTGTAATTACACTGGTTGACAAATTAAGCGTAAACCTTACAATACGCAAACTTTTCTCGACTCAAATTACCTTGTCATGGTCATATCTTCCACATTGACTGGCTATATTGAGCTAATGATGTGGTTGCAGATACCTCAAACGATTTGATGAGATGTTTCTTATTTAATGCTGGTGCACTGTATTACTAGTAGTTACTAGTAGGCTACCTAAAATTTGTTAACCAGTGTACATATCGTTGGAGAAAAGTGTTTGCAAAATCCAAACTGTTTATTTATGCCTTGCATTTGGGAGATGTTGGTTCACGGTCAGGGTGGGCTTTCCTTACTTCGTTGTTTCCTGGTTTTCCAAAGCTGCTTTCGAACAAACACAGTTTACTGTCCTCTGTGCATCGGCTTCCTCCAGGGCTTCCTTTCTCTTATCTTCATAAAACGAATACGAAATCTTCTAAGCCTCATTTCAATAAAATATAAAAGTGCACAATAGCCAAATGGTATTTTAACTCTAAATTTAAATTGTAAAACCATGATTGTTGAATTGCAGTAAGTCATTTTTGCATGCAAATGTTGTTGCACTGATAAAAACTTTCAGTACCAGCATAGTAATTTAAAAGTATTATTTAGGGAATGGTGCATGTATTTCCGCATATTTCACTCCATTGTGCTTCTATTTTAAAATTTAGGATTCACTGAGGAAGTTCACTTGACAAAACAATTCCCTCATCGTTCTCAGTCATGCCATTAGTAAACATTATAACATTTTAGCCGTAAAGCTTATGCAAAGAAAGGGTTACTTGCCAGCAAATTTATTGAATTGAATCACTTGTAACTCTTGAGGTTATTTGTTGTTTGCCTGCTTCTTTTGGTCTTGGAAGTACTTTTGAACTTGTTTTCTCTGCCTGCGATAGTCAGGTCATGTTGGCCAGGCACAACATGCTGAGCTCAAACTTAGATGGATGCCATACCTGCTTGGTAAAGGCTCTCATTATGAAATTGTCGTGTGTGTGGGGGTAAATAACTTCATTTTAGAATTTTTTGTTTTGCAGGGTGTTAAGTTTGTCCTGGAATGCTCAGCCTATCAGTTTGTTCCAGACGGAATAAACTGGCTTCGCTTTAAGACTTACATGATTCAATTCAATACAATACTCGGCTCACAACCAGCCATATGACGGCCTACGGCAGTGGAGGCATTTGCCTCAAAGCTAACTAGCTTTCCATCTCCCACCTTTCACGTCGCTGCTATATTAAGCACCTATGCTTTCCATTTTTGTGCATTATCTTCTCTCATTTGTGTTCATTTACTTCCTTCACTACTTGCTGCTTGAATTGCATTATTTGCAAGTGTTTGTTATAACCTTTCTCAAAATAATGAAGGCTTACTAGATGCATAGATACTGCTTGGTGAAATGGAAATTTTTTACGATAGTTAAAAATTGATCCGATTTTATTCTTATGCAGTTCATTTTTTAAGGAATTCCAAACTTTGGAAATTTCGAATGATGGTTTTGGTTAAAGGTTAGGATATACCTTCTCGAGTTGTTTGTTCTGTTCAGGCATAATGTGCCGTGTGCTTGAGAATTTAGTGCATCGGATAGTGTTTTGATAAAGGTTAATAAGAGATCGTTGTTTATCTATGTTGATCTACTAGTTGTAACTGATTGCTTACTCAAAAGGGAATTCACAGGACAATGACTTTTTTCTGAAGTTGCTCGTTGCCTTTATTCCTGTAAGTTACTGCAATTCTCTCCTATCTTACAATGGAATTTTGATTTGTCACAGAAAAGAAAACCATTCCAGAGAAAAAGAAGGCGAAGAAAAGCTTGTCAGACCTTTTCACCAGTTCCAGTGAGGATGAAGAACCTGATCTCATTGATTCAGATTTAGTGGACTTGGACGAAAAAGCTAGCAAACTAAATCATGAGGTAAGGTTTGTCATGGTTTTATTACTTAATCTGTTGCAAATAAATGCAACAGAACATGAGTTTAAAAATAGGCTAAACTTCCATTATTCTCTCGTTATCTTGCTAAATGTTGATGGACATTTATGAAGGAAATGTAGATACGATATAAACCAGCATCTTGAAGCTGAAATCATATTTGTCTGTAATACTTTCAGTATTGCCCATTCATTAATGTCGAACTTTGACAATGCTATTTGTGCTGTTAATTCCCAATCTGCTTATACATGCATTCGGCATAAATGTCAGCAACATTAGTTGTTGTTGGGCTTTTAAAAAAAAGGGTCGACATAGACATGTTAATGATAATGTGTTGATACATCCCTGCTAATAGAGGACGTTATTGCTTTCAGAATGATATTGAAACTAAATCAATGAATCAACGTGCCAAAGACGCATTGAATGAGTTACTAAAAAATTCTTCTGATGATCAATCGGATGCAGGTAATACTGTAAAGCAGGTCTGCTTTAAGCCCAACATGCTATGACAAATTTTGACGTTCGATAATTTGTTCATCCTGTAAGATGATGGAGATACGAAGAAGAAATCTAAAAATGCAAAGAAGGAAACAGATGGAAAGAAAACCGATTCTGATGCTGACAGCAAGGAAAACAATTCTGAAGACGACTCTGATGACTTTGTCCCTGTCAAAAAGAACAAGCGATTCACGTCAAAGCTTCTCCGTGCTAAGCTCAGCGATTCTGATGAATCCTATAAAGCAAGCTCTGATTCCAGGTAAATGATTTCAAGAACAATTGGATACTTTGATTCAAGAAATTTCTGACATGTCAATTGTATTATAAAAGGATTTGTTTTGATAATGTTGTCTGTATGTGCAACCGTTTTTTTTTTTTTTTCAGAGATGTCAAAAATAAGAAGAAACGTAAGGGTGAAAACTCAAAAGGCAGCGACTCGTCTGAGAGCAGCGATAATTTGTCAGATGATGTAACTTCACCTGTTAAATCTCGTAAGCGTAGAACGCGGGGAAACGCAAAAAGCAGCACTAGCACCGACGGAGATTCGAATAGTAACGCAAAAAAGAAAAAGAGGCGTAGGATTAAAACTATGACAGACTCTTCGGATTCTGATGTTAAAGTAGTTGATGATAAAGTAAGCACGTGAAATTCTCTTTCCTAAGTAATTGGCACACTTTTTAGTTTCTCGAAATGAATACATTCTTTGCAATTTTTTGATATTAATTGCCTAAAAAAATTCAGAAATTTGTAAAGCATTATTTCGGAATTCTGTTTTGCAGAATGGTACGCCTTCTGGTAAAGGAAGAAAGAATATCAGGCGAGTACTAAAAGACACAAAGCTCCGTGATGATACCAAAAATGCGGCCCGGGAGGAAGAAGAAAGGCGGAATCGTGTAGCTGAGTTGCAGAAAAAGGTTCTGTAATAACTCAAAGACTTCGTCTCGCTTTAAAAGCGAAGCAAAAAATATTTACGACTGCCATTTGTTTGTATAGTATAATGTTGTGGTTGTGGATGCGGGAAAAGATGGGGCCCCAATAACCAAGAAGCTTGTTCTTGAAAAAGATCCCGACACCAAAGAAGCTTTAGTCGAAGTTCATCCAGATCTGATATCTAAGCTGAAACCACATCAGGTTGATGGCAAGTATTTTGTAGCATTTACATGGAAATGGTAATCCATTGTGCAATTTACACGTAGTTAGTGGCATTTTTCTGTATTTAACCAATTTGTCCTTTGTCCTGTAATCTGCTGCTTTGGTGGAAATGTTTGCAATTATTTCTTGTTTCTCTGCAGGTGTGAAATTTCTCTGGGAGTCTATATGTGAATCATTAGAAAGATTGCAAACACATCATGGCTCTGGCTGTATACTGGCTCATTGTATGGGTCTCGGGAAAACATTGCAGGTGAGTAGACATAAGTTATCTATATCAAATACTCCTCCTTAATTTAAATATCTACAAATACGTTGCACATTTTTCATATGGTAAAACCGTTCCCGATAGTTATTCCCCGCTAAGCAATTGAAAGTAAAATATCATTTTCCTATTAATTTAATTGGAATAATCGTTTTAGATATCGGGAGCATCTTTTTACATCGAAATTTGAATTAATGAATGAATTTGAAATTAAATAACACCTTGTTTGTGTCTTAATTTAGTTTGTGTAAAAAATCTTTTGTCTACCTTATAGGTGATTACGTTTTTGCACACGCTTCTTGGCAATGAGAACACTGGCATAAAAACTGCTCTGGTGGTTTGCCCTCTCAATACTGTGATCAACTGGTTCATGGAATTCCGCAATTGGCTTGATGAAATAGAGCCTAGCCTGGAGGTTATTGGAACTTTTTTATACTTTTCGTTGTTATTATATGTAAAATTGTATTCTGGATTGTCTGATGAACACTTTGTGACAGGTCATGGAGATGAGCTCGGTGAAGAGCAATTATGAAAGATCTAGGGCAATTAAGAACTGGTCAAAAAATGGCGGAATTATGATCTTGGGCTATGAAATGTTCCGGAATTTGGTGCAGGAGAAGGCAAAGCGCATGCCAAAGTCATGCAGAGAAACGTTTCAGAGTGCATTAATTAACCCAGGTATGATGTTTTGTTTATTTGTAACTGTCCTTTGTCAAAGTTGAAAGAACAGCGAGTTTAATTGAAAAAACTGTTCATGGATATGCAAATAAGAATGGATTTTGATGGATTTTACAGGACCAGACATTGTTGTGTGTGATGAGGGCCATTTATTGAAAAACAGCAATACGTCTTTATCTAAAGCAATGTCACGAGTTAGCACACGTCGTCGTGTGGTGTTGACTGGCACGCCATTGCAAAACAATTTGGCAGAATGTAAGTTTTTTTTTTTTTTTTAAAGTTATGAAACTTGTGGTATTGATTGGGTGCACGCCTTAAAGCAATATAAGTTAAGAAAATATGTCATTTGGTATTAGTAACATTTGCGTGTAAGCAATGTTGTTTACATTCTTAGCATCTAAGTGCCTGATTTTATTTTCAAATTATGTGCTGATATTTTGTAAAATTTGAAATATTTTTATATTTATTCAATGGTGAATGTGGCATGGTTTAAAAAATTATTTTGTGTGAAATACACTCGTATGTAAACCTAAGCGGTTATAAAACATATAGCCTGAAAAATTATTGCCAACGTTTCTCACAAGGTATTCTGTGCATCTTAATTTCAGATCACTGTATGGTGGACTTTGTGAAACCTAGCCTTCTCGGTACCATGAAGGAATTCAAAAATCGATTTGTGAATCCAATTTCCAACGGTCAGTGCGCAGACTCCACTGCCCAAGACGTTCGCATAATGAAGAGACGAGCCCACATACTCCACAATCTTCTCGATGGATGTGTTCAGGTGATCATATTTTCATTGGTTGGTTAGCTTTAAACCACCCTCCATTGTGCGCAAGTTTTCTGACGTTGCATGAAATTGTTGCCAATTATTTGCCAATCTGGGGAATTTTCGCCTGCTAATTGGGAAACTTTTGTGCCATTTTCAGAGACGTGACTATAACGTCCTCACGCCGTTTTTGCCGCAAAAGCACGAATTTGTGATTAATGTTAGACTCACAGATATTCAAGTGAAGCTCTACGTTTATTACTTGGAAAATTTGGCTCGCAAATCTGCGAGATCATCGTCCCTTTTCTCAGACTACCAGCAGCTAATGCGGATCTGGACTCATCCTCGGGTCATTCGCCTCGCTGAAATCAGACAGGAAAACAAGGTAAAGTGTGGTGACCGAGCTTTCGCACTTTTCTTCCTGTTGTGGCCATTTTCGTTTAACCCGCAATGTTGCCTCTTGCTCGTGTTTTTCTTCGACCTTTTAGGTTGTATTGAATCTGGAAAAGCAAAAGAGCAGAATCACTAAGTGCATGAGTTTTCCGAATGGTCAGGGAGTAGGTTTAAATTCAAGCACTAAAGCTTGCATGGTTGGTATTTTCTTTGGGTTGACTGACCTATTCTTGCTCATCTGCTGTGCTTTGTATTTTAATTTGCTCTTTGCTTTCTCTTTTTATTTATTTGCATGCACTGGTTCGTGATTTCGCTGTTTATAGAATTAGCCCGAAAACGATTTTATTTCGTTTTCCAAATGTAATGCTCTTTGGTTGCAGCAATCTTCTGGAAGGTTTTTCCAGTAGTTGCAGCAATTGGTTCCATTATTGCGATTTGGTTGATTATGCTTTTGATCTTTGGTCGCTTTGCAAAAGTTAGGAATATATTTTAGTTTCACTAGACATGGCCTTTGCATTGGCTTGCTGTAGGGAGATAATATTACCGCTAAGTACGAATCCTGCATGACTAATTTAGACAGGAAGTTTTGTTTAACTCAAGCTTTCATAATTGATTGGTTATGAACATCGTTTCCAGAAAGCACTTTCAGTGATATTTCTTGTGTTTTCATGTGATCTTAGGTTTACTTTTCATAAAATTGGTTATAAACATTATGATCCAAGCCTGTGTCAGTTTTAGAGATCAATAATTCAACATGGTTTCTAGACAACATAAATTTATCTTCAAATATGAATGCGTCACGAGTGCGTGGTTCGCGATTTGGTCATTATCATAAATCGGTAAAAGGTTTTTTGCATTTAAGCAATCGTGTTTTCAATCGGTGTCTTGAAGGAGTTGCATTATGTTAGGATGTGTTAGTGTGTAGAGTTATTTTGTCGCATTTAAGAGGCCAAGTTAATTCTTGTTGATTATTAGTTTTAAAATGTACTTTCTCTGCATTTTTTTCCCATTCTTACCCATTTCATTTAATATTCATACTAAAAACCATTTAAATCTACGTTAAACTCAGTTTTCTTCTCCAACTTCTCTCATTTCCATTACTCTAACAAAATTTGATCTGATTTCTCTTTATTTTCTGTAACATTGTTTCCTTGGCAAACTGCATTAACTAATTGCTGTTTTTACCACACAGCCAACGTATGACGATTCGGAGAATTCGTTCATTGATGATGAGAGCTCTGAGTCTGAATCCGACAGTAACGTGATGTGCATCGACAATGACGAAGAGCCCAGCACTAGCAAGGGCAGGAAGAAAGGGGACGGTACCAGTGACGATGAAGTCGTGAACAACTGGAAGTCGCGCAGTCGAGGAGGCCGTCGAAATGGTGAGCGCTCAAGAAGTTCGTGTATTTAGAAAGTATGAAAAGTAAGTAATGTGCGGCTTTGGCACAGCTCATTAATTAATTTCTTCGTTCAATTGCAGCGGAAGCTGATGAGGAGCTTGATAAAAATGACACTGAAGCAGTCACACAGTGCACTAATTGGTGGACAGAATTCATCAGTGAAGATGATGGAAAGAAGTTTGAGCACAGTGGGAAAATAATCTTACTCTTCAGTATATTGAAGGAGTGTTACAACATCGGGGATAAGTTGTAAGTTAAAAATTTCACATTGATGAAACAGGATGCCTGCCATTTATTAATTGCATGTTTATAGGCTATTATTCAGCCAGTCCTTATTATCTCTGGATCTCATCGAAACGATGCTTCGAGAGAGCAAGGAGCTTAATGAAGATGGAACTAAAAACGAACATTACGCTGGCAAATGGATAAACGGCATAGATTACTTTCGCCTGGATGGGTCCACTTCAGCTGACACTCGAAGTCGTTACACCAGAACCTTCAATGACACAGAAAACTTTACGTAAGTTATTCCTGTGTGCTGTTTTGCCATTGTTTGGCTGTTATTTAGTTTATCGTTTCAATGCATATTTCAATGTATATTTTTGGGGAGTTTTAAAATCTTTGAAGCATTGCCTGACTATTTTAATTAATTGTACGTTTATAAGCAATGATCCTGCAAAACGATATTAACAATTGTCGTTAAATTTTATTTTTCAATTCATTTAGAGCGAGGCTTTTTCTCATTTCTACACGGGCTGGTTCTCTGGGCATCAATTTGGTGGCAGCTAATAGAGTAATTGTCTTCGACGCCTCGTGGAACCCTTCGCACGACGTTCAGTCGATATTCCGCGTGTACCGCTTTGGGCAAGAAAAACCTGTCTACATCTACCGTTTCCTCGCACATGTGGGTTGCATTCTTTAACTGTTTATACGTTCATGCTGTATATCAATTTTAGAATTTACACGACACATTGCTGTACTTATTTAGGGAACAATGGAAGAGAAAATCTACGACAGGCAAGTAACAAAGCAGTCTTTGGCGTGCCGGGTGGTAGACGAACAGCAGATTGAGCGGCATTTCAATTTCTCCGATCTTCAAGAATTGTATACGTTTACACCTGACAAGGTGAACAAGCGCCCCACCCCTGTGTTACCAAAGGTCAGTGGACGTGTGATACATTTTACCAGTTGTCCCTATTTATTGCATTGTGCAATGGTTTTGGAATTGCCGGTGGCGATTGAAACAATTTTTTTGGGTGTAAAAATATCTGTTGCTTCACTGTCCGAATGCTAGGATCGATTATTAGCAGAGCTACTGATAAAAAAAAAGGAATTAATCGTCAACTACCACGAACATGACTCGCTTCTCGTTAACCAAGAGGCGGAAGTGCTTTCCGAAGAGGAACGAAAGGCTGCCTGGGTCGAGTTTGAAGTGGAACGAAAAGGAATGGTTGATGGAAGTAAGTAATTGACGCATCATTTTTTGTTTCATTCTTATACTTGCTCTAATATTTTATGACATTGCTGTTTCAAATTAAAAGGTGGTCAACAGATGTCTCAAGGGCTTTATGGAGTTAAATTGGACATTGCAAGCATTATTCATGGAATCCAGGAAAAAGTGAGTAATGCACTAAAGTCGTACAATCAGAAATGAAGCTGTCAAAATTATCACATTATTAGTAAGTGCCCTCCAGAAATATCAACCTATGATGTTATGGTGTTATTCCTAGGAACCGGGACTGAGTGTACCCGATTTAACAGCTAGGCTGCATGAGACAATTGCTGCAATACACCTAGCACGTAGACAAGCACTGGAACAGCAACGCCAAGAGGTCAGTCATTTGTGGTGGGGTTGTAAGGGCAGATAGTTAGGTTTTAGTGGTATCAAGTCGTTGTCTCAAAAATGAATGCCTCGCGTTTCTGGCAATATATCTCGCTTCTGGTGTTTATTTCCAGCTTATACGTGTGCAGATGCAAAATCAACAAAAAGACTTGATTGCAGCACAGCAAAAACGAGAGATGATGACACAAGTTCAACAGCGAATTGCGCACGGGGATTTAACGCCTGAGCAGATTGCCTGGTATTCTCAGGTCATGGGCCCTGAACAACACCAGCTGAACAAGCTTCTTCAGCCTAATTCTTATGTTACATCTGGTAATCCAAGTGCCAATTTAAAGCCAGCATCTAATATGCTGGCAAACTACCTAGAGAATTTCAAAAATTCATCCAACAAATAAGGAGGACAAAAGGTTATTTATTGGGATTCTTACCTTTGCTAATCGGTCCGTTTCAATGACGTTCCCATATAATCGTTTACTTAGACGTCTTGGTTAATTGTTTTGTGGATTAAGCTGTGATACTTTCATACGATTGGACGGCGAGGAACTGTAGTGCAAGCAACAACGGGAATTTGTGGCGTTGTGAAAGCTTACCGAATCACAATCTGTGATGTTGGAAGATCATGTTGATCTGATCGAGCTTTGCCATGTACCTGTAAATGCATCAGTATCCTAATTGCAGTGAAGGAAGTTTTAGGCGTAAGAATCCGTCTTCCGGCAACTATTTCCAATTTCTGTATCACTCATAAAGAGTTCTTGAAAAATCAAAATTTGATAGCATTTGGGGGAAATTTTGGATGAATTTGGCGCAATGAAAAAATTGACAGAAAGTCAATTTTTTCATTACATCCAAATTAGATTCACTAAAGATCACAATTTCATGATTTAAGCTCCATGGTAATAAAAGTACAATGAAAGGAAAAACCCTTCCTTTTGTTAATCATTTGTAGGATTATAATGAAAATTAATAATTTTATCTTAAATTTTGTCAATTTAAACCTTGCATCACGTACTGATATTCTGCCTGAATATTCTTAAAAGATTTAGATGTCTTGATTTTGAAATTGGTTCAAGACAGCTTTTGCACCTTTCATATTGCCAATGAAGAATTCTGGACTAATTACATTTTATAAGTTATTGCTTTATAAAGCTACGAACATATAGTATTACAAATTTGAGTCTTGCAATAATATCGTTGTCATGCAACCAGGAAAATTTGACTGATGACTATAGTTTAGTACGCTGTGCAACTATATTCGCCTATTTTACCAAAGCTTAACACAGCAGATATAATTTAGTCCTTCGTGCAATTGAAACTTGTGCATAAATACGAATGAAACCTGTCGCCTATTCTCTGCTTCACATCCCTGTTGTTGGTTAGTTCTTTTATCAAAAGTAAAATGGTTGTTTTCGAAATTCACACATTTTTTCTTTTGCATAGTCGACTATTGTAAACGTATGGCAAACAGATTTTACTTGTAAAGCTTTTATAATACGTGTAGATCTTTTAATTTAATTACTCGTTGTTCTCATTTTCATATGCGTGTTTGTTAGTACTTTGTAGTGCTTTTGGTTTATTTAGACTACTTCATTAAAAGGTAAAGAAAATGTGAAAAGCCTAGCAATAATGATTTACTACTGCATAAAATATTCAGCTTGAGAACCATAATTCCACACAGTAGACAAAACGGGGTCTACTGCAACATTTCTTGGTTGACAAAGCATTCACTTATCAAACAAAACTTGTTTCAGACAATTGTGAAATCCAGTAGGAATATCAAATACATTTTTACAAAATAAACTGCAGCTTCCTGGGGCAAAGTAATTAGGCCTAACGTTCAGAAATACTTTTTTAATATTTAAAATTAAAAATGAATAGATAGGCTAATGAATGGGCATTCTATCATTAAAAAAACGTAGGACTGTAACATGTATTGGAGACATTTTCATCTAATTTTACAGATAATTATCCTTTTTAATATAATTTGAAAATGTATCATTCGTTTATTCATAATAAAAATAAACATGGAACGACTTTCTATGTACAAACATCCAAAAGAAATTTTACCATGCTTGATTATTCAATTTTTTGTTCATTCAAACAACGTAAAATATGGAAAGCACAGGCGAAATTAGTTCCTGAAACATCTCAATAGGAGATTTCATTTGAGTCACCCTGTAACAGACTGGTTTCCTTAGTGAAAGCGCCCTTGTTATAATACATTTTTTTTTAAGCATACGAAGGTTTGGAAATTTATTGTGTATCGCAAGCGGAAAGTAACTTGAAATTTTAACTTTTTAATATTACTAAGGTATCGGTGTAAATTACAGTATATTATAACTTATCAAACTTATATCTTTTTAAAACTATCATTCGTGTTATTACCTGAATTAATACCGGTGGATTGGCACTTGCCGATTTTTTCTCCGTTCGTTGCATCACTCCCATCGCCTACGAGATTTTTTGGTTTTCAATGTTATGTAAAAATACCTCCAGGTCATCGTAAAATTACCATCTACTGCAAAAATAGTAAGTAAATACGTTGTCTTTAAGTTTTTCTGACAGATAATCTGGTATCGGTTGGCCCAAATAAACCCCGTGTTGATTATATTGTTGACCAAAATACTGTGAAATTTAAGCCTAAATTATTAAGATATTGAACAGGTAGTGCAATGCATTTTTCAAAGACTAAACATCTGAATTGTGAGATGTGCATAATCTATCATGTATCACTTCTCATTTGTACGGGATTTCACGACGGTTTAAGCTAAAATTAGCTTGCCTTTGCTAGCTATCGCGCTGCTTTATTGGGGTTTTAAATCACTTAGTGGACCGGAAATTGCATTATATTCCAATATTTCCTTCACAATGTTCTGTAATTTCTTAGATAACTCAGTGACATTGCGTTTTCGATTCACAAAGCAATACCTCTTAAACTATACCCTATATTACTTGGCATCCACTCAAGTGTAGACTAAGCCGATCATGTTTATTCAAAGTCCACGCCAAAGCACTGCGCAAAAAAATCATCATCAGCCAAATTAAAGTCTTAATTCATTAACATAAAATGCCCTAAAAATATTAGATTTGTGACATTTAAAAATTGAGATATTATTTTATCACTGTCCTAAATTTAAATTTAAAATATAGGCAGCAAATTAATAGGTAGGTTTCGTGGAATTGTGTGGAAATTGTTATCGAACTATCTAAAATGGTGGAGCCAAAAAAATTAATAATGTTACTATTCAAAAAATCTGAGATGGCAGTTTCTAAATTGTTTGAGTATGGGCATGATCACTATCAGGTATAGACCTACTGTTATCGTGAATATCACATTTATATATGTTATAATGATTTCAGTGCATACAATTAAATCAAGAAAATTAAATAGAAGTGTCCTACAAGGATTACGATATATATGATACATAAATATATAGTTCGTGTTCAAACGTAAAAGAAAGCTGACATGTTAATTCTTTTGAATATTTTATACTTCCCATTTATGCTAATACAAGAAAGTGGGTGTGAAATAGTTGCTGTTTTTCACATCTACTGAAAATAACACAATCCTAGGCAGCGATAGAAAAGTAGGAACACCAGTTTCTTAATATTATGTGTATTTCATAAACCATTATTTTATTTCAAATTAATGGATTGTGGACATGAGCACAGATCGGCATTACAAGGGCATCCTTATCTGCAATTTTCCAGAAAATGCCATCTCAAGTTCTTAACTGCTGTAGGTCCATTTTTAACTACGTGTAATTAGTTGGTTTTTTGTGTACGTTTACATTTGACCTTGCTGTCAAACGAAGTTGAAATTGCACTTTGTTTAGAGCTAGCCGTTAATTGTTAGTGATTTATTTTATGGCATGGGCATTGTCCTTAAAGTTGTTTAACCAATAAAACTGTATTTCCCTCCCACAAACAGATTTGGCTCACAGGTGTTTATTATTAGAAGTGACGCGAGGCAGGTTGGTGCATATAAACGTGCTTTTTATGCTGAATTGCTTCAGTAAATTTTTGAAAATGGAATTGCCAAATATTCTGCGTGATATATGAAACCTTGAACGGTTTTACTGAGCCACATTATTAGCAAGCACCATAAATTAAAAGTTCTGTGCTTTAGTTAAATCTCCATTTTACCATGATCACGTCAAAATGCATTTGTCATATATTTGCAAAAGCACTCTGCTTTGAAATTATGAAATTTATCTTAGTTTGGGAGTGATATGAAATTGAATACACTTAACCTATATGTTGTGACTACCACGAAAATAAAATTAAGCTGATGACAAGTGTACATATATAAAATGTAGTGGAAAGGCTGAGGGCTTAAGCTAAAATCTCAGATAAAAAAGTTATAATTTTTGTACTATATCAGCTGTATTTGTCAGGGTGGAAATTGGTCTGTAGGTAATCATGGTAACTGTTGCACCAAAATAAGTTGTTAAGATTTTTATGTATGTAGGGCACTTGCCAAAGTGTGTAGAAAATTTTCCGTATGTGATAGGCCTATTCTTTTCATTAAAAAAAAGATATCTAGAGTATGTCATCCTTCTGTTGGTTAATAAAACAATGCAATCAAGTTGCAAAAGCATGGAAACTATCAGACAGTTTCTCTTTTTTTCTAATGATAACACCAGACACTCCCTATCCTTTCAAATTCGATAATAATAAACAAATCATTTTCTGCCATCTTGTAGATGGGCCAAATAGCAGGACATGGAAACTGAGTGGTTGCGCAAAAGAGATGGTGTGGCAGCCGTACGTCCAAGTTACCAAGCAGTGAATGGTGTTCAACCAGGTACGAGTGGAAACAGTAGTAGCGACGAAGAAATGATAGACTTAACCACAAACAAACCTGCCTCAGAAGGACTGGAAGGCGCCCAGCTCCGCAGCTCAATCGGACTCCATGCTTCAGGTATTTCTAATTTTAAGCAAATTGTAATAGATTCAATGAGGAAGCCGCATTGTTTTCGGATTTGCCTATTTAGTATTAGACTCAGGTATACGTTGAACATACATTTACTTTCTTTTGTTCGAAGTACACCGTGTGACTGTACCATATTTCATCATACACGTAATTGCGTTTTGCAGTGTTTTTAAAGCAACAGATACCAGTTTTGCTATATTTGCAGTTTCTGAGATATGACTCATACACACACTTGGTGTGAATGTACTCAGAAATTGCCTTATTTTAGAAAGTTGGTTGCAGGTGGTGACACTGTTTCTGTGCCGAGCTGTTTGTCATGTTATGATGCCCGTGAGAATTTGGACTCTGACTTGGTAGCTTACCTGTTCACTGTGACGGAAAAGTGCGATGGCATTATTGAGCGAATTATATGGACGTTTAAAAAAAATTAACTGCCGATAAATGTTTAACTGAATTGCTATTGGTAAACGCTTGTTAAGATTTGAAAGTGTGGCCTATTTTGGCCAATAGAGGACCTTGAAAACTAAAGCTGTTGATACTTGTGTCAAGTATGGCTTAGCTTTATTCCTACAGGGTTATTTATGATAGTAGATGCGCACCTGTGACGTAAATGCTTGGGTGAAATATTGAAAATTTGTTTTATCCTAATTCGATTTTTAATATTCTGGACTGGCATTTGGAGGTGGAGCATTACATGTGCAAAAGTAAGCAATTATGTCACCTAATAATGCAAACTTAAAAACGGAACATCGTTCACATTTACACTAGCAAGCATGCGGAGCACATTTTTAACTCAGTTGGTTTTTAATCCTTATTATCTTTTAGTGAAAGCATTTAAATATCTGACGTTTTCAAAGCTACATCAAAATTCGAATTATGCTTGCAATATGCGTTTATGAATGTGTAAATCGTGCTGTATGCGAGATATTTTTTTCTTAAAAAAAATTAGGAAAAAAACCTTTACAAGAACACTAATCTAAATTAATGTTATATTTCGCATCAGCAATAAATAAATATTGGCTGTCGTCCTGACTAGGCCTATAGTTTTGCATATCACAATTGCTGGCCAATTCCGTTTATATTTAATCATGAAATACATTTTTGTTTTTAGAAATAGTCGTTAAGCTCATGTGGAGGTACCTACGCACTTCCTTGTTAGGTTACTTTAATAATCATAAATGCTATTTGTATATTCTCATATGATGTCACAGCTTAACACCTGGTTCAGTTTTATGCAGTATGGTGACAAATAAGCGGCTGAGCGGAAAAGTCTACATGAACGTGTATTTATTGAGGTGTTAATTAATTGTGCAGGTGCAAAGTATCTTATTAAGCTGAATAAGAATATTTTGTTCCAGTTAATATTGCTCTGCTGAATTTAAAATCTCTAGATGCCAGATAGCATCATTCAATATGATGTTGCATCTTAACGACTATACATGAAGCTCCACTGTGAATTTCCCTTGGAGTAATGTAACTTTTTCTTTTCATTTTTGTTGAAGTCGGGAAATGGAATTTCTCACACGAAACAGGAAACACATCTTATGATATAAAATATCTTTGTCATTGAATTTGATCAAACCTGCAATGTGAAAGCTTTAAAAGAATATTCTTTATGACAAATTAGTCTGATTTATGTGAGCTGCTTATTGCTCGGTGAATGTAAGCTTGTATCCTGAGGTTACTGAAATGTGGATGTGGCATTGATTGTGGTGTTAAATGCACCCACTGAAATGATCTATAGTGATTAATACTGGTTAAGCTACCAAGTACCCTAAAGTCCAAATTCAAAGAAATACATGGTGCTTAAATTTCTTCACTAAATTCAACTTTGCTGCCTTCGTCATTCGTGTTTTTTCCAGTTTTGTTTCTAGCTCTGTATTATAATAGGCCTATTGTCCAAAGTGACTTATGACATAGCGGTACAGTAAGTCCCAGCAGTTGCTTTTTTATCACTAGAATGTGGAAATTGGCTTTCGTTTTGCCTTTGTAATGCTCGCCATCTGCATGTTGGAGTTTTGTTGTAATCGCCCCTAAAGTATAAACATGTTCAATCTGTGTATATGTGAGCTAAGTTTATTTTATGGCTTTTTCTAGAAAAAAAAATTGTTGTTTAATTGAAGTGAGATAATTAATTCAGCATATTTTATAGTTTCCTTGTTTGCAATTGTGGCTTTTTTATGGCGCTTTTAAGTTGGCATCTTTCTCCCGTTGATTTTGGAAGGTTTACTTTCTATGGTGGAGCCATCTGCAATTTCAATTTTATTTAATCCCTAATTGTGATTTCTGGACTGGCTGTTTAACATTTTACGTTCTTTGTGTTTATCGTATTTATTTCTTGACTTCTGAGTTCGTGATTGTTTGGCTAACTAAGTTATTTTTAAGTTTTGTGGAACAAGTCGTGCCAAGCCAAAGAGTTTAGGCCAAATGGAGGCCGAAGCTTCTTGAATTTATAGCATATTTTGACATTTATAATTTTAATAAATATTGATACCATGCTAAATTGCAATTCCTAGTACATGTATATAGAACTGTTGTTCTTTGTGCTTTAGTACAGATTATGTGGTAGTGTCAGCCTGTCTTTCAAAACTACTTCAATTACTTACCTTTACCATTTTAGTTTGGCATTAAAATTTAAGATCTTGAGATTACCTAATTTATCGTTAATATTTTGTAGTCTAAAGTACAATTCCTAACCTGGATTTGGTTTGGTTAACGAAGTACAACAGCTGTAGTAAACCACTGTCCAATCAAAATATAGTCTGTGAGAGCAATGTTCTTTACTGAAAACAGAATCACCAAGTCAACAACATAGTTTTTGATTGGGCAAATTTTGAGGTGTTTATTGAACTGATACCAGCATTTTGCCACCAGTCTTTGTCGAAATGTAACACCATAATTCAGAAATATTAATCAGAATTTGATTGCGAAATTGTAATCTTAAACCCAGCAGCAGTTGCCGGAGTGTTTTTTGTTTTTCAATGAACAACTATAGTAGCATTACGTTTACTGTTCACCACTACTTTTTTCTCATTCACTTTTCATTTATCATTTGGATGAAAATGTTAGCTTGTGCAACAGTCTTTTTTTTTTTTTTTTTTGGTTATCAATTTCCAAAAAGATTATGGTATCAACCGTCCTTATCACCGCAGCTGTTTATAAAATGCATATCCATACAAACAGTAAATTTACTCAAACCTCAGTAGTCTGCTGGTGGATGTGTTTTGTTCGGTTTTAGATTAGCTAAACTTAAATGTGTAGGTCCAAGTTTGTGGAGTTTTGAATCTTTTAAGTTCATATGCTTGAATTATTCGCAAAGAACAGAGTGTAGAGACCTTAACGTGCTTAAAAACTGTTCGTTTTCCCTGCCCAGCATGATGACAGAGCGCAGAAGGCCATCCAGAGTACAGAATGAATATGGAGGTAATTTCTTACCAAATTTAGCCAACACTTTACAAAATTCTTAGGATTGTTTGGGTGGAGTCAATGAGTTTTAGATATAGAACATGCAGCCTGACTAATTGTGAATTAAACATCTGTAATGAATGCAGAACATATCAATTTCTGCTCATAGTCATTTACTTTGAAATTGTGATTGTAAAAATTTCGAATTTTGTTGGCCATGATTTAATAAGGCACAACATGGTTTTGCAGAAAATTCATCGAATTAAAATGTAGTATGATGCACATATGCTCCTCGGTCAAGCCAAAATGATATGCCGAATGCTAATATACTAAGGCACGTTTTTAGGAGTGATAATGAAATTTCAGAACCATCTATTAATTCGTGCTTTTTATGTGCGCGTCTTGAAAATTGGTATAACTGATCTGTTAACTTAAACATCTCCGTTGGCTTTGCTCGATTTGCCCCCGCAGTCGTTTTTATTTGCAGTGGCAGTTTCACATGTTATTCTTAATTAGCCCATAAAATTGTAGGCTGGAGCCTGCAGTTTTTTTTTCTGTTTGCCTAACTTTGCATGCCCAGCATGCGTTTGATCCTTAGCTAGTTGGCTTTTGGCTTTTACTAACGGAAGGCTTGCCACTGAAAGCCAATTTCCATTTTTCTAGTGGATGTGGACGACGATACGTCGGAGGTTGGGAGCGACCAAGCATTGCTTTCAGCCTCCTCCAAGCGTTATCTTGGTTTTGACAATTCTTCAGGCACGACCAACCATATGACAGAGTCGGATGAGCTGCCGCCTGGAATAGGCCAATATGACGATTTCCACACCATCGATTGGCTGCGGGACATCGCCCGCGACCGCATGAGGCATCGTCACATACACAAGAAGAAACGCGATTCCATTTGCAACCTGATCCGTGGCGCTCACGATGCTTGGTCCGGATGGGTCTGCGTCTTCCTGGTGGGAGTTATAGCCGGTTAGAATGATTTTCATCATTGAACAGTTTTTTATGCCAGGATCGGTTCTTATTTGTGTGAAGGAGTTTGTCAATGTCCTCTCCTACTATCTTGATGACTACCTTATTACGGGTGCTAAGCTTGCTACGTTTGGTACTTCTTTTAGGTTGTATGGCAGGCGTGTTGGACATAGGCACAAGGTGGATGGCAAACTTGCGCCAGGGAATATGTCCGAAGGCGTTTTGGCTAAATCGGGAACAGTGCTGTTGGGCATCCCATGGCATGAAATTCAACGAAGATATTTGTCCAGAGGTAAATGTGAAACCTGATGGCATCTGAATGATGTCCTCGAGGAGTTCTTGAACTCATTTGTGATGCGTTTTATTGTATGTTTAAAGTGGCAACTTTGGTCCGAAATATTCAGCGCCGGACGTGATGGTGCTGGCGCTTACATCATTAGATACATCTTTTATGTTCTGTGGAGCATGTCCTTCATTTCGTTGTGCGCTTTGCTAGTCCGCACGTTTGCACCTTATGCGGTGGGATCTGGTATAACAGAGGTAATGTACCTGCGACTGACTTTCCGGAATTTCCAACATTTAATGCTAATTCCCAGAATTTCTTTCTCTTGGCAGATTAAAACCATACTAAGTGGCTTTATTATTAGAGGTTACTTAGGAAAATGGACTCTCATTATTAAGTCTATAGGCGTAATGCTGGCTGTCTCCGCTGGACTGAGCTTAGGAAAGGAAGGACCTTTAGTGCATGTTGCCTGTTGTATTGGCAACATTATTTCGTACCTTTTTCCAAAATATGGCCGCAACGAGGCCAAGAAAAGAGAGGTAAGTGGATCCTCTACATCCTTGATGATATTTAGGAAACATTTTACTTTATCTTGCTAGTTGGTCAATGTATAAAATATACTCTAGAGTAGGTCTGAAGTCGTATTACATTGGTAGTATGTAGTTCACTCTCATGTATGTAGAACTCTCAAAACCAAACTAATTTATAGAACGTTGTTGAAAACAAAATCAAATTGTTTTGGTCAATCCATCTGGAATTGGTTTAAAGTAACATTGTAATAAAGGAAATGTTATCATTCCTTGAAATTGTAATTGTAATTATTTTTTTAGATTTTATCAGCAGCTGCAGCAGCAGGGGTTTCAATGGCCTTTGGAGCCCCTATAGGAGGAGTACTGTTCAGTTTGGAAGAGGTGGGTCTCAGCAAAAGTCTCTTACAGTTGTGTATTTTTGGTTTATTGTTATTGTTTAAATTTTGTTAAAATCAATTTCAGGTCAGTTACTACTTCCCCCTAAAGACACTTTGGAGATCTTTCTTTTGTGCTCTCGTTTCGGCCTTTATTGTGCGTTCCATAAATCCATTCGGAAATGACCACACCGTTCTGTTTTACGTGGAGTACAGCACTCCCTGGATGTTTTTTGAGCTGATTCCATTTATTCTTCTCGGAGTACTTGGAGTAAGTGGAGCTTTTTTTTCCCGATTTGAATGCTTCGTATTTGCAGTTCTAAAAGCTGGGCAATATTACGGTAGGGTTTTGTAGGCGCCATCTTTATCAAGGCAAACATTCGCTGGTGCCATTATCGCAAGTTTTCTAAGCTGGGGAAATATCCCATCACAGAGGTATGACTTGCTAGTTTAATCGACCTAATTGCGATGGAGAAAATTGAAATTCTTTAAATCTCCATGCTTCCAGGTTCTCGTTTTGACCTTTGTAACTGCTGTGATTAGTTTCCCAAATCCATATACGAGGTACGTTTGTCATTTATGATGTATTGCTCCCCCCTCACATTAACCACATTTTTGACTTTCAATTCAATTTTATTTGAAGAATGGACACCAGTGAGCTAATATCAACGTTGTTTAGTGAATGTGGGCCTGCTGACAATAATTCATTGTGGTAAGAAAAAACAATTTTTATAATCCTATTGATCAATCATCGGCAGTAAGCATACCATGACACTTGAACTTAGTAGGGGAAAAAAATACAATTTCTATGAGATTCTTGAAATGCACTTTTGATAATTGGGAATTCTTTCCATTCCAGTGATTATAAACGGGATTACAGCAACGTCAATGATCCCGTCAAATTGGCAGCTGCTGGTGAAGGAGTTATTGAATCAGTGTGGCTGCTGCTTTTGGCACTGATATGCAAATTGATATTTACTATATTTACATTTGGTGTTAAGGTAGGAAACTAACAGCAATGTATATTTAGCTTATAAGACTGAAGATAACAAACGTTTGACAAAACATATGCTGTGTTCTCATAATTTTGAACAATTTGTTGTATCAATTTTTCAGGTACCTGCTGGTTTGTTCATTCCTAGTCTTGCAATTGGTGGCATCATGGGAAGGCTTGTGGGCATAGGAATCGAACAATTGGCCTTGTAAGCATATTTATGAGGTTTGATGAGAGCAAATTTTCGTTGCATTTGCTCTTAAACGTACGTTTTATACAATGATGGCATTGGTTTTTTCTAGTTATTACCCCCACCTTTGGATATTCAGCAATGAATGCAGCGCTAATTGCATAACTCCTGGCTTGTATGCCATGGTAGGGGCTGCAGCGGCTCTCGGAGGAGTCACCAGAATGACAGGTAGAATTAACTGGGTAGTTTTGCTATTGGCAATGTTTTTGGAACAATGCTAACTCGGGACTGCTTTATAGTGTCTTTGGTGGTCATTATGTTCGAACTGACCGGTGGAGTGAAGTACATCGTGCCATTGATGGCAGCTGCCATGGCAAGCAAGTGGGTCGGAGATGCATTGGGCAAGGAAGGAATGTATCCTTTCTTAGCAATTTATTTTGCCATCGATTTGAATTGGTTTTCCCTTTGACATATTATTTCAAATATATGCAAGGAATTTTTTGAAATTTTCTTATTAACTTGTTAGCCACTAGCTGATAACATGATTCGATGGAGGAATTCGATCTTGATATTCTGAATGTTGTGGCAATGCCTTTTTCTCGTGCATGTTTAGTAGAATCCTTAATAATTCCGCCCAGCTATGATGCTCACATCAACCTGAATGGGTACCCGTTCCTCGACAGCAAGGACGAATTTACTCACACAACATTAGCAGCTGATGTCATGCAGCCAAAGTAAGTACATCACACCATAGTCGTCCAGAAAATTATATAAAGACATCGTTGCAATCTTCATTATCATTATGGCAGTTAATATATTAAAAAATCGAATTGTTTTGTGGAAATCTATCTTAGCTGTTTATGAAATACTCTACAAGGATAGTGGCATTATTTGAGGATATTGTTTTTTAATTTGTCTTTCAGTAATGCTCATTTTTTACACATTGTCTTTACAGAACTAGTGAGCTGTGTGTGCTAACGCAAGATAGCATGACCGTGAAAGATGTTGGTAAGCTGTTAATTGTTTGTTTGTTGGAATGAGAGCAACATTTTGGATTGCGGAGCAATGACGGCTTGTGAATCGTTTTATTAACCCAGAGACGATCCTCATGGAAACGGATCACAACGGTTTTCCAGTAGTAATATCAAAAGAATCTCAGTGTTTGATAGGATTCATTCTCCGACGAGATTTGCTTCTTGCAATAGGTGAGGCTTTCTCGACTAACTATTCAAGGTCACCTTTGCTCATGGCGGGTCTAACTAACTTCAATGCTTAATTTTGACAGGAAACGCAAAATCGACGCTCGAAGGCGTGACTAGCAACTCAATTGTGTTGTTCACAAACGAAATGGAATCGCCCTGGATCGGGCCTCCGCCAGTCAAACTTCGCAAAATTATAGACTTGGTAGGTGCTCACGTTTTATTTAATCCACGTTTGCATTTCTCCATTAAAACGATTCTCTTGTTCCCAGGCGCCTATCACCATCACAGATCAGACTCCCATGGAGACTGTTGTTGATATGTTCCGGAAATTGGGACTACGCCAAACATTAGTAACAAATACTGGGTAAGTCGAGTCTGCTATGCTGCGCAGTTAATTCCTTGAAGATCAGCCGATGTCTCATTTTGAAAGGTAACAGACTCGTCATTATTCCTAAACTCAATTTACTGTCTTTCAGGAGGGTATTGGGAATTATTACCAAAAAGGATGTACTTCGTCACATCAAGCAGTTAGCTGATGAGGATCCCCACACTGTACTCTTTGACTGAACCGGTTATAGCATCAAGTATCTCCCAAGTATGTATCACAGCAGGTTATCTTTTGTAGCCAAATGAACATTCCTTAATGGATATAATGGAAAACGTCCCAACTGATGGCATTTCAGCAGTTCTGCATGGATTTACTTTCTTTTGCATTAATCACAAACAACTTTGTTCAGATTTAATACACCATTTTAAAGCTATTTGGTTTAGTCGTTTCATATGCGTAATTGCGCTGAAATTATTTTTTCACTGATTTATCGTTTAACTTGTGCGTGACCCAAAAGGTGATCCTTTTGATGGCTTTTTTAGCACTTTTGTATTTCAATTGCATGCCTTATTCGAAATGACGGACTTATTGTATTATGCATATTTAGGATTTTATAGATGCAAATTGGTAGTCACGTATGAAACGATCCACATGTTTAATATTAGTAAGTCGTGATTTTGTGTATAAAACCAGAAATCACAAATTAAAATTCCCTCGTATTTGTATAATTTATCACATAAGACCATAAAAATTCAAAGTAACATTTTGGCATACCATATATAGAATTTTTTAATAATAACAAAATTAAATCTAAGTCTGTTCAGATAAACCTATACTGAAGAAACGATTTTAAATCGTCAAAAATGTCGTAAGAAATAGTAAATTTAGTTTGAAATAGTGGACTCGTTTATATTTTTAATCAGCTGTAGGAAAATTTGTCCGTTCCCCACTCCACTCAAATCCAGCAAGGTCACTCATTAATGTATAATCCTTGCAATGCGACTATTTATATTTAATTGTGCTACATAGATTGGAGGAAAGTGATATTTCTTTTCTCGTGATGTGTATATAGTAGGCATGTTTAACAGAATCATTGTATTTGTATTTGGAAGTCGTTACTGAGATGCACCTCAGTTGCGGCGAGTAACGTTTTACACAATTATTTATCGTAAATATGGCTGGAGTTTGTGTTGGCAACGTTTACTTCCAAAACATTGTGTTTATTAATAAACATCAATTATTGAAAGTTTACTGCAAGTTAAGGAGTGCTTTTTACACAAGGATATCTTCAGCTGGAGTTTTTTTGGTTATCCTTTAATTTTCCTTAGTAACCTTGAGGAAAATGTATCTTTTTTCAATCATCAGTTTGAAACTAACTTCCTTAATAACTCATTAATACAACGATTTAATGTCCTTCTGTAGCAATTCACTGTTATATTCTTTTAAGCTGTTTATTAAATGAATAGCTGTTGCTCTGGAAGAAGCCACCTCTTGAGTGTCCTAAAAAGATTGAACATATTTTATATAATGTGAGCTGGGTTGCAAGACAAAACACATTTTGTGACTAATCTAGCTCAACGACAAGGCTTTTACCTTGATAAACTGCTCTGTGGCAGTCTTGGTTGAAAGATTGATCTTTAGAAATTCAGCAAAAATGTGATCGCTCAAAAACGGATTCTGCATTAATGCCTGAGTATCAAACAATCATTAGCCATTTAAGTGCAAATTAATGCTGTTGTATATAATAACTGGCGCGCTATGGAGTTTACCTTATTTAACGAAGACACTGGGTCCTCCAGAACTGTTCTCAATTCGCTTGCAGACATGGCTGGCACAAGTGGTTGTAGGGAATCGAATATGCTGTAGGCTTCAAGTGTGCTGCCGCAGAGCTTTAGATTGGACAATACCTGTCGAATATACACTATG
>JAQIXS010001049.1:0-34559 GCA_034700785.1 Rossiulus vilnensis | reverse complement strand
AGTATTTTTATTTAGTATTTTAAAAGTTGAAATTGTACTATGGAAAATAGGGAAATTCTCCATTATTACATGGGTGTGACTGGATGGGCCCTTTTTTGAGCAGCATCATGAGCAATTAATAATAAGAAATGAAGACAATTGAAGGTTGGCATTTGAGCTGATGAAATCTCCCTGACAATTCCAGGCTGTTCCTACTTCTCTTACAATTCAAGGTTTTTCCAGGTTAGTGGGGACCCTGTAGAACGACGTTTCACGGGGACGGAGCATGCCTGTGCATTATGTTTAAGTCAAAACCGTGGTAGTCGTGGTGCATCATGGGCATTATTTGGGTCGGACTCAAGAGGGTTTACCATATGGTCTACAAATGAAGAACATGCCCTACATTTTCATTTAATAAATAATGTCCTTCTCTTACTCTAAAATGTATTTCTTTTTGGCCCCATACTGACTGAGCGGAGCGGAATAAACTTACTGTGGAGTCAGTGAAGGTCCTAATACTGACACAATGCAATTTTAAGAATATGGCATGCATGGATTTTATAGTTCTCTTTTAAAAAATGAATAGCTTTTGTCAAAAATCAGATTTGATTGTCCTTCATTTTCATTTTAGCATCCGGTAATCCTAGTCTCACGTGACAACCTGCAATTTCAAAAAAAATGAATTGCAAGCCACGCATCCACCATGGTGGAAAGATCAGTATAATCATTACAGTAGATATCAGTACAAATATACTGACATTAGTAAAAATTGTAGTGATATCACAAAACATGCTGATATTAGTAGTCCCAAAGACCACTATAATACTGATATCACTAAGCATGCTCGTATAAGTTGCCCCAAAAACCAGTATATATATGTATATCGTGATATCAGTATAGAACTAAGGTGATAATGATACCAGTATAGAATCACACTGATATCAATATAAAATCATACTGATATCAGTAAAGAATCACATACTGATCTTTCCTCCAGGGCAGTCCTACTTCGATTTGAACAGAATGCGCGGCTTAGATAGCCACCCCGTCTTTCCGGCGGGCCTGGGCTGCAGCTCGGGCGAGGAGGGGCAGCTGCGGGTCCCGACGCCGGGCGAGCAGGCGCCGTCGGACTCGGCCCCGGGCTCGATGTCCACGAGCAGGCTCTGGCGGCAGAGCGCCTTCACCGCGTTCAGCGACTCCTTCTTCTGCTTCAGCTTCGCCTTCCTGAACCGGAAGTGGAACAGTCCGCACTTGTGCGTCTGGGGCAGCGTTTCGGAGCACCTGGAGCCGTCCTCGGAGGAGGCCGAGCGCAGCGTGGCCTCGTCCATGGCGCCCGCGCTGGCGGACTTCACGATGCGGCCGGAGGCGTCCGCCTTGGCCACCGGGTCCTGTTCTCCGACGGACCAGGCGGTCTCCCGCCTGGAGGCCTTCAGGATGCCCTTCGGCTTGGGCGCCTCCTCGGCCCTTGTCTCTTGGACCTCGGGCTTCCACCGAGGGCTCTCCGTCGCGGATCCCTGATGCCGGTCCGCCCCCGGGGACGCTGGGCTCTTGGCGAGGAACTCCTCCCGCGCCCGCCGCAGCTGCATCAGCCTCATCCCGGCCTTGGGGCTCTGGTGAGCCGCTTCTGGGGCCTGCATCCTGGCCCTGGGCGAAGCCGATACCGGGGCCATATCCGCCGGACCGTGTCCTCGCGTCCCTGGCATGCCACCTTCCACTTCCGCAGCCTGCATCCTGACACTGGATCCTGCCAGATCAGGTCCCCTGGGTCCCGACATGCCCTCGGCTTCCGGGGCCTTCACCCTGGACCTCGGATCAGCTCCCTCCTTCCCCGACTCCACGCTGTCCTGCTCGGAGATGGACTTCAGGCACCTCGGTATCCGGCTGGCGATGCCTACCGGCTGGGCCCTCTTCAGGGACTCCGGGGACATGGGGGGGATGCGGCTGGGGCCCTCGATCGTGCTCGCGCTGGCCGACTTGAGCACGCACTCGCTGGCGGCGGACGACACCGAAGGATCGGTGAAGCTGGTCGACTTCTGGACCCCGTTGACCCGGCTCCTCTGGACGCCCAGCTGGGGGCTCCTCAGCAGGCTGACCGGGGGCTGCTCTGCAAGCTTCTGGTTGTACTTCTCGATCATGGACCTGACATTCGGCGCTGGGTCCTTGGCCGCTCGCCTGGCCTGGAGCGGACTTGGTTCCGTGCCTGGAGTCACAACCGGGACCGCGGGGTCTGGCCTGCTGGCCGTGGGTAGCTTGAGCTTGCGGGTGCTGCGCGACTTCACCACCGGGGTTTCGGGGGCCGTGGGCGTCTCTGTGCTCGCCTTCGGAACCCTGCGCTCCTGGGGGGTGCTCGGAGGGGTGACAATTTGGCCGTGGAAGCCGGGCCTCTGGATCACGGTATCTTCCCTCAAGAGTTTCTTCCTGGGCCGCGGCGATGGCGTCATCACCCCGCACTGAAAAACAAATGACACATGAATTTGTATTAGTGTATTAACAGGCTCCATAAGTGGCTCTGGCCCTTTTGGTTGCCTTTTTTATCTTAGAATAAACTATTTTATTATTATCATATGATACTATTGCTTAAACTATATAATAGTTTTGCAATATATGGGAGAAAATATTTTAAAAAATATTGATGCGATAAAATTTTAGATACTGAAAGTCCCAATTCCTTTCTATTTCTGGTAAATTAACAGGTATATTTTTAGAATATTTCGTCACATATTATCCTGTATATTTTAAAATATATTCTAACATCACATGGGCAGGCGTCTTAATATTTATATATTCATTTACTTAAAACAACTGAAATATGAGGGTAGTTTGAAAAGTAGGTTCCGCTTACAGGATTGAAATGTTAAATTTGTGAAAACGCTGGAAATTACAATTTATCAATTATACATTGTACATGTATTATATTCGGTACCCTAAAGTCAGCGTATTAATGCCAAGTGGTAGGGAAGGGGGGAGTCAATCCGTTCTACCAAAATTTTTACACTTAAGTGAAATTACAAATTGGAGTAGAAGAACTGAAGGGCATTTAGGAAGGCAGCACGGTCGCGACCGTTTACTAAGGTACTATCCCAGTATGCACCTGGAAATACCGTGGAAGCCACAAAAACCACAATCAGGATAGCCGACCCAGTATTTGAACGTCCATCTTTTCCAAATTCAGCACTTAATAGGACTTAAATTACAATAGCATCTTAGATTAGATAGACATGGAACATTAGAGAACCAACCTTGTCGGATTTTCTGAGCGGAATCCTGGCAGTCACGTTTTCTGTTTTCGTGGCAGCTACCGTGTCCTTGAGCTTGGAGGCCTCCTTCTTGCCCAGGTTTATGGTGAACGTGATGCCGGAGCCCTCCGTGTCCGTGTCGCTGGAGCTGCCAACGTCCTCTGCGTTCTGCCTCTGCAGGTGGCTTCTATGCTCCTTGCTCGACGGGCACTTCTTGGGATAAGGCAGGCATTCGCTCTTCGGGGGCCCCTTGTGGGGCAGTACCACCACCGCTGTCGTGGTGGGCTCTTCGGAGTCGCTTCTGACCTTGACCTCGGGCTCTTTGTCGTCGCCGCTTGGAGACACTCGCGACACGGCTGTCATTTTCTTGAGTTTAGATGTCCTCTCTGGGCGCATGGCTTGCTTCGGCTTCAGGCTTAGCGTTATGCTCAGGGCAGTGATGTTGGACTTCTGCTGCTCTTCCGATTGGACTTCGTTGGACTTTGCGACAGTGGTCGGGGAGCGTGGACACATCCTCGAAGGAATTCTCGATGGCATCGCGGCTTCCGGTGGGGCGGGACTTCTGATCAGCTTTCCACGAAGGGGCTTGGGTGACAGGCCCATATCCGAGGCGTCTTTTGGGATGGCTGTGTCTGACACTCTTCTGGCTGTCACTGTCTCCTCCGAGATGTGTGCCCGTGATACGGTTGGTGGGATACTTTTCTTGTCTTCTTTACCGAATTCATCAAATAAAGATGGGGAGCTGTCCAAGGCGAACTGACCAGGTGATTCGTATCTCTGTTTCGTCATGGGTTCTTCGGCGTCTGGAAGAAGAGGCACTGATGATGCCTCGGATCCGTTTCCGGAAATCTGCAATTGAATGAGTATTTACAGGGATTTTTGGAAGAAACGGATGCGTGCAGAGCCAGCGGAATTTCTTACATCTTTTTCTTTTCCCAACTCGGCATCTTCCACGCCGTGCTCTGAAGACCCCGATGTTGCGGATTCTGAAACATTTGAAGCAATCATTGAAGGAATCATTTGAAGCAAGAGCTTGATACTGAGACAATGCAAAGATAAAGTATGTGCCCAGGTCAACGATTATTTGCGCAAAATGTGTACCTCCCCAACATCCGAAGAGTACAGTGATATTTGTGTAGCATTTTACAATTATTCGTTGAAATGGAAACAATAAAACAAATGCATTAAAGGCATTCATCACTTATAGCAAAATTTAAAAAATAAAATAAAACTATCTTGTCGAACAAGCAATGCGTCTTAGCGGATACATTTTTCATTGAAAAAGTGAGTGTTGTCATCGTCAGAAATCTGCGTAGTTAAAATAAGTAGACGTTTATCAGAAATATGGCAAAAAGACATGTACAGTGTACATGTATAAGCTACATTAGTTTGGGCTGTAGTAGGGCAATCACGCAAAGCACGTGCTTTGCATGTTAGCTTTCAGCACAGTAAAATTACACGTTGGTTTTTCGATAAAGTTATCACTCAGTAATAGAAATCAACTCGCTGACCATTTAAAAATAAATTGTAATTTTGTTATGATCTGGACTTCATTTTATAAAGCCGTAAATTTTGTTTATTTAAAAAACAGTAATTATTGTAGTTCTTTTTGCAAAAAAATATTTTCATTCAAGTGAGTTTTGAGTCCGACCCATAAAGATTCCCCTACATGCAAAAAACTACACGTTTTTGCTTACAATATTTATTATACTTTCTAAATAGATTTTCCCCCGTATAGAATCGGCCCTAGACCCTAGCGGACAGTCAATTTTTCATGGGACAAAGTAGCAATAATGACGGTTATTTGAAGTAAAAATGTTTGAGCAATGTTTGCATGTTGTGCATCCTTTCCGGTCAGGCTCAACCTTTTATCATGCAAATAATGAATGAGAGTAAGTAATTAGGGACTTGAATTCTTTTGGGTTACAATGTTTATAAGGAAAGCATTTTCCAAGAAGTCTCATGTAAATGCTCATGCGATAGATGTTGCATAAATTAATACCTGTAGAACTCCACAGGCGCATTAATTCTGTTTTTAGTTCCCGAACTTTGCGAGTCAGCTCCAGTGGTCGGATGGTCAAGTCCGGGTTGTCGGCAAATTTTTGAAGATTTAGGGGCTTTTGATAATCTGACAACTTGCTTTTGCCCTGTGAAAATAACTTGAGTAAGTTATCTTTCTCCTGAAAATCATTTCGACACCAGCCCACCATCATTTGAGAATGTTACGCACCTCTTGATTGTTGCCTCCCGTGATCGTTGTGTCCACGGAAGACCATGATCGTTCGTGTTTTTCCTTACGTCTTGACTCTTTGATGCCTGTCAGAGCATCCACTGTTTTCTCTTTGACCGTTTGGAGCTCAGTCTGTAGCTGCATAGCTGACATGTCTCTTTGCAGAAGTTCCCATTGGAGTTGGCGGATTGTGGCGTTTCTGTCCAAGAGGGCTTGCTCCAGAGTCTTGGCCTTAGTTGGGAAACAATGAAAGTTTGGGATCTTTCCTGATAGCTCTCATACAAGGGACTGGGAGGTCTAGACGGGGCAGTTTTAAGTGAAATACATTTTCAATAGAGTTTAACTGAGTAGAGATTTTGGATTTTATATTAGGCGAATTTTTAAATGTAAACTAAAAATGTGGACTATTAGTGTGCTATTTATGATAACACCAGAAAAGAAACAATATTCATTTTGAAAAAAGAAATGATCGGAGTCGCATACCTGATTTAATAACTCTGACGAAATTTCTTGCACTTTGACAACTCCTTGCTTCTTTTTGGTATGCCCTGATATCTTTTCTCCAAGCTTTTGATCGCCTAAAATAATAAGTGGGTATTTAAAGGAATAACCTTTCTATCAGGTTATATGATGTCGACACCTGCGTGATTTGGTTAAATTTACTGCATATGTACATGTACATTTGAAATAGTGACTGAATCGTCTAAAGCGAGTAAATATAATTTTTTCTTCAAATTTTGAAAAATAAACGTGTATTACGCAACGGATCGTATTTAAGGGTACGGTATGCATATTATTTCTCATTTTCATCGATATTCTATGCTGTTGATCTTCTTGCTATCTGGATAATTTATGCATATAGGTTTGTAAAATGCAGCTAGTAATGCAGTACCCGAAATACTCAAAATGACCATTCGTTATTACATAGTAAAAAAAGTAATTGTCAGCCTGTTTATACACTTTTAACAAAAAAATAAAAAGCACGTTCCTCCCAAATCTGCTGCCCAAACAAAATTATCTCCCCAGCTTCAGTGAGCTTAGCGTTTGGTAATAATTTTAACAGAATATATATCATTGCTTCAAAATAAATTTGCTCAAATATGATTTGCTCAGTACACTATAAGATACCTGCAACCTGACGAATTCTGGCATTTTTTTGCTGTAGTTCTGCAATTCTTGCTGCTAAATGTTGAGTCAGCTGGGTTTGTTGCTCTGAATTTAATTTGAACGTTTTCTGGAATCCACCAAGGTAAAGTACATCGTTAAAACAACAAAGGCATGAAGCCCTGCAAGGATTTTAAATCTGAGATTTTTATTTATCAAAATATAAATTTCTTTCATTCAGTTAGTCCTACCTCCAAGTCTTCACGTTCCTTTTTCAAACAATCCCCAGCCTTTTCTAACTCCTCTATGCGGGCCCGCAGTTCTCCTATCAACAGTTTTTGTTTGCTGGTGTCCACAGGTGACCCAGGCGATGACGTCCAGATTTCTTGAAAAATTAATTAAAATTATTTAGTAAGTTTAGCGTTTTTAATTTCGTTGTGAATCTAGTTTTCAATTGGGCTGAAGTCAAATGAAAACTCCATAACAATACGTCCCGTATTTATTGAAAGTTCTTAGGAATAATGACGCTTAAGTAGCTGCTAAAATACATTTTGCTGGTGTTTAAAAGTACATGAACAAATTTAGGAAGACCTAAAATAATTATCTTTACGACATTTTTATAAACACATGTGAGTAACTTATATTTTGACACCGACAAAGGATAACACCAATAATCACCTCTGGATTTTTTTAAAAGTGTACATGAATTTTACACTAAACGAATAAACGTTATTCAAATATCATATTCGAACCAAACCTCAACGAACCGTTCGTGGTCGTAAAATAATTTCAGAATAATCCACGTCTCAGTATTTTTTTAAAAATTGTTTCTAGTAACTTTTACTTGTCATGCTCTTTATGCTTGTATGAGGTAGTAAAGAGTTTGCTAAAGACAATAGGATGCATTATACAATTGCACTTTTATAATTAACTATTTTATAGTTATTACACCTTGACACTTGGTATTTTTTCATTGTAACTATTTCGTTTCAAATGCAGTTTTACCTTGATTGTCTTCGGAATTAATTGCCTCTTGGCTTTTGAGTCTTTCTGTAAATAAACAGTAATTGGCTGGTTGTTACAGAATTCCACTAAGACACATACTGTATTTATACACCTCACATATTTTGAATATGCATCTATGGATTGGTCGCTCAAGTAGCGTACGCTGAATTTTGCTTCAATTTTTTCCAAGTTTACCTTAAAGGCAACTTTAATCTACTCACTGTGCTATGACGTGCACTCAAATCGATTCTCATACTTAAGTTTGTCTCACGTGAGTCGGGCAGATCTGAATCCGGGATTTGTACGGAATAAAACTGGGAAGAATAGGGGAAACCAAAATTATCAACAAATATGCCCGTATGTGGTCACGTAATGGGTTCGGAGCTACTTAAGTGACGTGTATGTCTCTTAAGTAGCTCACACTAAAGGGATTTTTTTAAAAATAAAATCCTTTTAACTTGAATTTTTCAATGCATCTCATTTTGACGCAATATACAGAGTATTTATTTGAAAAACGTTCGGTTTCAATGGCCAATTTAATTCGTAGTGGAGGGGCGGCAGGATAATAATCCGGACACCCAATTTATTCGGAATATACCCCTGCATTAGGCTGGAGACCAAGTTTAAACCCTACCCAAAAAGAAGCCCACTATGCAAACAACCCACATTTTTGCTTCAAGGATTTGGAATAATTGAATCGGTCATTTGGAAAAGGGTCATCTATAATTTTATAAATTTTACAAAAGCAAAAAAACCCTTCATCAACATTATAGGCCTACAGTCAACAGAAAAAACTACCATAATAATCCGTTTCTCAGTTTTCAATCAGTTTTTTCTTCGAATTAAACCTATCGGTTCTTTTCTGTTTAAATGCGCGTGCCCATTTGAGAGGTGAAAGGGAAAGTATAGTCTCTTGAATCTACATTATACTGGGCGTGTCAATCGGAATGCAGTTCATAATGCGTTCAGTTCGCTCTCACCTCTCAAGTGGACACGCACCTTAACATAGGGATGAATAGAAAGAGGGACGCCATTATACGCCATTGTTGAAAAGTGCGCATATAAGCCGCACTCCTTTTTCAGATCTCAAAAGTGCAGCACATACGCAAGCAAACACGGTGATTTTTTTGCTAAGTGTACATCCTTTCGAGTCAACGTTAATAATAATAATACTAACAAATAACAAATTAGGTTTATGTCCAAATAAACGGAAAACGGACAGTGATGGTTGATTTCAGCTCTGATACGCAGCCTTTAATAAAAACTCAACTCATGGTCAGCGTCCCCAGGACCCATATGCACTCAATCCATTCAAACAAACATTTTTGTACATTATAAATAAACGGGGCATTTTGAAATTATAAACCGAAGCTGAAACCCTGGTGGACGACCAATTTTACATTGGTAAAAAGAAATTGAGCAATTATAATAAGTATTTGGAGCAAAAAATGTGCCTGCAATAAGTTTGCATGATGGGCGTGCTTTTGGCTCATCCTTAAGCGGCTAATGAAATCCATTGGAAGAGAACTCCAGTAACACAAACAATGGCCACTCACGTATCTCCTCGGAATGTTGCTGGAACATCATCTTCATCCTGCCGTCCAGGTCCTCCAGGTCGCACTCCAGCCGCCGGCAGACCTCCTCCTTGGCGGTGAGCTTTCGCAGCAGCCGCAGGTCCTCCTCCTGGATGCCGCCCTCCGCGGCGTCGCTGCCGCTGCTGCTGTCGATCAGTCGCGTCACCTCTGAGGGCGCGTAGCTGTACACGGGTTCCTCGACGCGTACGGCCGGGATCTCCAGGCAGGGCACGGCCTCCTCGAAGTGCAGCTCCTCCACCTCGAGGGCGCAAGGGGCCTCGTCGAGCTCGAAGGCGATGTCGGGCTCGGAGGCGGCTCTCGAGTGCGGGGCCTCGGCGAAGACATCATCCACCAGGTCGTCGGGCGCCAGGGACGTCGTGGACGTCTGCACGTTAACGATGTCCGCCACGCTGCTCTCGGACCGTGACCGGTGTTTGTCCAGGCGTCCATAGCGGGGCGCGGGGGGCGAGAGCGTGTGCAGCGCCCGCTCTGGCTGCTGGGCGTCCAGAAGCGCGATGGTGGACACTTCCGGTCCGATGCCCCGCATCTCCTCCCACTCGTAGAGCTTTCGCGTGAACGTGTGCGAGATGCCCTCGAATCGGAACTCGCCAGCGGCCGTGCGCACCAGCACCTCGTGCTTCTCGGGCGGATGCAGCATCGTCTCTTTAATGATAACAACAAGAGTTTTATTCCGTTAGACTGAATGCAAACTATGCCACTTTTGATGAACATCCAAAGTGAAGAGTAAAGTCAATTTGAAGTTGAAAGTGTAAGCGGTCTTTCACTTGTGATTCTTCGAAAAGGAACATCGTAATTAAACGATGAAAGAAGAAATCGATGAAAATAGAGCTCCCGCATGAATGGTTTCTCAAGAAACTTTTTTAGAATGCAGTCTGGAAGGCGTTGCCGTGGGAATGGCAGAATGCTCTATGGTTTCCTTGGCAACATAGCCGTATAAAAGAACATTCAATTCTTGATTTTCTTATAAGAAATCACATGCCGAATGTAAAATGTCTTCCAAATATCTGAACGTCACTTTGGATGAACAACTAGAATGAATTGTCCAAAGTGAAGATTAAAAGTGGACTTTCTTTCATCTCAGTGTTGGATGAAGCTCATTCTGAAGCAGTAGGGCCTATGCCTCTAAAAACAATTGCAAGCGATGGACTTGCCATTGAAAATCAAGCCATATTTAAGGTAGGACTGGGGTCAATTTCTTTCATCGTTCAATTTCGATGTTCAGTTTCGATGAATCAAAAGTGAAAGACCGTATACACTTGGCACTTAGTAAGATGCTGGAAGATACATCCAAGATGATCATCCAAAGCGACACGTGTAAACAGCCTAAAATTGGCCTCATTGCCTAAATCGTTCACTTTCGACGTGTAATGAAAAGTGAACATCTAATAGTCGGATCAACATAAGAATAGACTAGGCCTTAACCAATCAAAGCTATTCAGCTTATTAAACATCATGCCTTCCTTCAACGGTGCCCATCGGCCTAATCGGCGCCAATGCCCACCGATGGAAAATAAGTCATGGGACAGGAAAGATTAATTGCATAAGAGGCTCTTGCATTCTATAGGCCCATTTGAATTCCCAGTCTATTCTTTTGTTGATCCGACCATAGCATTCACATGTTGGCATGTGTCATCACATTCTGAGATTCTTGGAGTTTTCTGGTTCTTCTTGGTTCCCAATTTCAGGTACCCCCTTCACCTCCCTCTCATTGGCCACACTTTCTGACCAATGAGAGGGTGAGAATTGTTACAAACCTCACCTTTCATCTTCTCCAGGCGCGCCTCCCTCTTCAGGTACTTCTGTCGCTCCTTGGCCAAGCGCTGCTTTTCGCGTTCGATCTTCTGCAGCTGCTTTTCCAGCCACTGCAGCTCCTTGTCCCGCTGCTTCTCTCCCTTTCCCTTCTCCGACTTCCCCTTCCGGCTCTTCTGCGCCGAGCCCTTGCGGTCCAGCTTCGGACTCGTCTGCATCAGGCGCTGCTGCTGGCTGGCGTAGCTGCTCCTCAGCCGCTCCCACTCCAGCATCTTCTTGCTGAAGTCCTGGCTGATGTTGCGCTGCAGCTCCTCCAGGTTGCGCTTCGTCTCGGCCGCCAGGGGCGCCAGGGCCCCATCCGCGTCCGCCAGCATGCTCTGCAGGGCCGCCACCGAGCTGTCGTATGGGCCGCTCTCGGCGCTGCGGTTCTCCTTCCGCTCGGCCCAGTTCTTGGCGTCCAACAGGTACTCTGGAAGTGCAATTCATATGCAATGAATGTTAGGTTTAATTACGTTTACGACAGCGGGTTTTTGGGCGCAATTCTTCCATAACGCCGTATGTACCACACGTCTTGCACTTCCAAAAAACGTTCAAAACACCCTCTTGTCTTGCGGCAAGTAGGGCAGCAGCGCATTGATGTCATTCATTCCTTCATTAAATCCGTGTTTTAAAAACCTAGAAACGTGTGGTTTCGGAACACTCATGTGGTTCCATGAGCCCAACGTTGAATAACCTTTATTCGTGTCCACCTTACCAAGGTTTGCGTTTACCCCCGTGCACAGGATTTGAAAATGGGGGATAAAGGGGTTAATCGCACATTGGGGGTTTGGTCGAAATTACAACAATATGGACGATTTCTATGGTAATTTTCTATTTTTTTTTCTGGTGGAGGGATTCACCCCCAGGGTCCTTGCGCACGGCACTGTTTGGTTTAGTGTTTTTTGACATTTTTCCCTATTCAATTTTAAGCATGTGAATACATATCAATGCATTCTGTTGGTTTTTTAAATTTTAAAAGAAATAGGAATTAAAAAATTCAATCATTCAATCTTCAATCACTTTCAATCATTTCGAACCGCCTAAAAATGGAGCACATTTTTAGAAACATTAAAAGTTACCTTGCATCATATTGCTCCACATAAAAAATGGACAACTTGAAATTAAGTTAAAGTTACATGGGAACATTTTTGTTCTTCTTTTTTTGAAGCACATATACTTTCTGGATAAAACTTATTTGCATATTGTTCTTGTTCGTGTTTTGCGAATTCCACACCCCTGATATATTTCAGAAACATTTTTGGAACATGTTTTGACATTACGTTTTAAACAAGTGGTTTTTTTCCTGCACGTTTTTTCCACTAGACTATATTGGGATTAAGACGGTTATCTGTTTTACTATTCCTTCGACCATAACCGGATCCCTAAACCATCCCTTCATTCCGTCATTACCTTCTAGGATTCCAAGATCCTCGTAGGTGAACGACGTCAGGTTGGTGGGGCTGGCCGGCACCGACTGGGGGCGCTGCGGTGCCAGCCCCATCTCCGTCTTCCGCTTCTCCAGGAAGACGTTTTTCACCTTGTTCCACTTGGACTTGCGCTGGGAATTCGGGGAGTAGCCCGAGGTGGTGACGTTGAACGTGGGGGGCGTGGTGCTGTGATGCTTGAGCTTGGTCTCGGGCTCCTCGGAAGGGACCTGGATGGTCAACTGCTGGGCCTTTCCCCTCTTGCCCCTGGGCTTCTCCTGCAGGAACTCGAGGCTCAGATCCTCGCCGCCGTAGTTGGAGGAGGAGGAGGAATGCTTGCTCTTTATCTGGGCTAAGGGCTCACCCAGGGCCTGCCTCTCGTCTTCCCCGCACCTGCCGTAGCTGCCGATGTCGTAGCGCTCGACCCAGGCCTCGTCCCCGAACAGGAAGCCCTCGCTGCTGGAGAAGTCCGGCTCGATGGGGCTTCTGGCTGCTGAGTCCATGTCCACACCCCCGCTCTTGCGGTGCTTCCGCTTCAGGCTGTCCTTCCTGGTCTGTATGATGTTCTTCACCTTGCCCCACGCCCCCTTGGAGAACTTCTTGCTTTCCTTCTCGGATTGGGAGTAGCGAATCATGTCGCCTGCTCCTCGGTGCTCTGCGTCAGTCCTCTCCAAAGACCGACCCTTCCGCTCTTTGATCATCGCTGGAATGTAACCCAAAATGATGTGGGCATTATTAGTAGTTTTGTATTTTTTGACACTAATCGGTAAAAACTGATCTTAAACCTTTAACTTGGGATCGACAACTTATGGCCCTCGGGCCAAGTTAGGCCTGATGATTTTATATACATGTGCAGTATTTTTATACGTTTTATGTACCGAATACATGTATGCTCTTTTATTTGTTTTAGTTCAAAATCAATGTTTTTAGTAATAATATTCAAAACAAAAGCAATAATGCCAGAAGGCGTAAGGTCTTAGTGCCCCTGGTAGAAAGATCATTATAATCAGTACTGTAGATGTCAGTACAATATCAGTAAGAAATGAAGTGATATCACTAACCATACTGATATTAGTTACCCCAACAGCTACTATAATACCGATATCAGCAGTCCCAAAAACCAGTATTTATATATATATATATATGTAGTGATATCAATATAGAATCAGGCTGATATCACTAATGTTATACTGGTATCAGTATAAAATCATACTGATATCAGTGGAGAATCACAAACTGATCTTTTCTCCAGGGGCAGTTTAGTTAACAAACAAACAAAAATGTTACATTCCAGGAAGAAGCAATCCATTAAAATGTCCAAACACTGATTCGAATAATTCTATCCATTTATTTATTATTATTTATTATTTACGCTGGTATAGCCTATGCCGTAAGTTTTAAGATATGTAAATTATTTTAAAATAAGATCTTTTACTGTTAAATGGAATAAGACATCCACACGCTTAGCGTAACTTTCACTTGAAACCGAACGAAACGTTTGTGTAATGGTAAATGCTTAATATAGTTTTACGTTTTTTGAGTTATGATAAGTAAAATACAGTTTATTTCAAATTGAAACTTGTTGAAAGCCTGCAGTTCCAGCTGATTTCGTGCACAAAAAAACCCAATTATATTGCTGTAAGAATTGTTAGATATACAACATGCAATCTGTGGTCACATCAGCTTGTAAATTTGTTTAATGTTTCGCTGCAGATCTTGGTTTTTCTTCAGCTCTTGGAACTTGCAAATGGCCAATAAATCTTTGAATTTGAGTACGGGGAATTGGGATTTGCGGATGATTTATTCCGCGTCCATTACTTTTAATTTTATTTCTTGACAGGCTCACAAAAGCAGTTAATTTGGCTGTTTCGAAATTAGGTTAACACTGCTTGTTTATTATTTGTAGGTGAATAATTCAAATTTATGGGGATTTCACGTGACAGTTACTTCA
Organism: Rossiulus vilnensis; assembly: GCA_034700785.1. Classification (NCBI taxonomy): domain Eukaryota; kingdom Metazoa; phylum Arthropoda; class Diplopoda; order Julida; family Julidae; genus Rossiulus; species Rossiulus vilnensis. The sequence goes on along the minus strand of JAQIXS010001049.1, from coordinate 20,247 downwards.
ACCAGCGCATACTCCCCTGAAACATTGGAAATGAAAATGCAGTTTCTAAGGGTAAGGATACACTGAATAATTTTTTTGCCAGAGTTTCTCTAGGAGAGCAACTTTATGATAACCAAAAGTTTAGTTAGAAATAGGTAAAACTGTTATTTGTACAGTAATAACGATTTAATAAATGCGCACTGTAAATACGAAAGATGTATGAATCGAATATAACTTGTTAACAACTAGCTTTAAATCATTTTAACTAGATTTTACAGTATTACACTAGCCATCATCGCCCTTATTCCCTTCTAGTTTGGATGTTTTTATCAATGCTGGTCTGCTCGGAACATCGGTTAATCCGAGTGCTTATCCGAGATTGATTCATCTCGATTAATCAATGTTACATTGTACTAGCTTACACAGAACCGTGTATACACCCTGACTTGTTTCATCGTTGTTATTGAGAATACACAGAGTACAAGTACTTTCACAAATATATCGAATTAATGTAGATCTTTAGGACTTAATATATTGTTCTAAAACATTGTCAAGCATGATTTGAAAAGCACCTGTCAGATAACTTCGATTGCTTGGAAAAACCTTCTAACACGCTGTATGAATTTATGAAATAATACACAGCCTTAAGGAAGTGATCAGATCTGTGTATCACATAGACTACAGTGCACATGTATGTCTCACCTTGCTCATCGTCCAGCATCATGCTATGAGGCGTGTGATATTTTCCTGATTTTCGGCCAGGATCTCCATCTAGTACGTCAAAATCCAAGGTTGCACCAATCGATCTCCGCTTTTCACGTGGATCTTAAGATGACGAATGAGAATAATTAACGTACCTTTACATTACAATACTTTACACAAATGCGGAGGAACCTCCATCCAAGAACATCTGAACATCTGAGTGCAACATAATACAAAGGATTAAAAGAAAATTAGAGCAAGTAAACCTCAATATCTACCCTGCCCATGCAAATGTACTGCAGTTGAAATTTCATCTATCATAATTCAGATTTTTCAGCTTAAAAAATTCATTTTCATATTAAAAGCATGCCACATTTCGCACTTGAGCGTTTTATAAAGAGTTTATTTTAAAAAAAGATGAATCGTGTATTTTATAGTTTCTTTAACCTATAAAATATTTGAGAATGATGCGCGCCAAAATGTCGTGAGAAACATGAACTGCTATTGGGAATGTATACACTAAGTACATGGACCAGGAAATTCATTTTAAAATACACGTCTGATGAATCATTCAATCGCGATTGCATAATTCAAACTATGATTTCAGAATTACTTTCGACAGGCGTTACATCTTCTCGCAAGACATGCATTTAAAATTACACATATTTTAATGAACACGAGTTTTTAAGACCGTCACCATGCAAAAAAAAGAAACACATTTTAGTTTCAAATACTTATTATAATTGCTAAATTTATTTCCCCCAGTGTGGATTTAGTGTTGTTATGTTTCATAAATTAAAAATAACCCGTGAATTTATAAAAAGTAAATGAATTTGGATAAAAGCAATTACACGACCGCCTAACACAGGGCTTCTCTTTATTGCAACCTTGCATTGCGGATTGTAAAATGTATTTTTTTTTCCATCAAATTTATTACATTTTTAATAAGCAAACGGAGCGTTTTTAAGTTTTAAATAAAAACTAAGACCCTAGACATATTATAGATATTATGGTGGAATTATGAAAATTCGAGAACGCCCTTTATGACCCCCTGGTCAGATAATACCGACTGATGCCCAGGTGCAAACATTCATACCGACATGCAGGATCCCATCCAGAGAGCAACCATCCTCCAAACTGACTGGCATCATTGTTGACCAGCTTGTACCTGATTCCTTGGTCAAGGCTTCCTCCTCCTCCTCCGAGGTCGAGTCGAGGCAAGGGTCGGTCATCAAGTACGGCACTACGAGGTCGGTTTCGGGCTTGGGGGTCCGCCCTGGCGGCTTGTCCTTCTGGCGCAGGTCGCAGGCGGTGGGGGCCAGGGTCACGGTAGCTCTGGAGACGAGGAGGGGCTGCGGGGGCTCCTCGTCGACATCGACGAAGAAGGAGCTGCGGGCATCCACCTGCACGCGCTCCCACTTCAGGGCCTCCTTCACCTTCGTCCACTTGGACACCTTGGCCTTGAACCCTGGGGGGCCGGCCTTGCGGAACACGTCGTCGTCGCCCATGGACTGGCTGCGCAGCCTCTGCTGCTGCAGTTTGGACTTGCGCATCTTGACGTAGCTCTTGGTCCGCTTGGGCTCGGCCGGTTCGGGCCTTGGCTCGGGCAGGGGATCCCAGCTTCCCAGCTCATCGGGGGCGCCCAGGGCCGCCTTCAGGTCCTTTCGCATTTCGTTGAGGCACCTCACCTCCTCCAGGTACTGCACCCGCTTCTGCAGCTTGAAGTTCTGCTCTCGCAGCTCTCCCAGCTGCTCCATCAGCTTGCACAGGTTCTCCAGGTGGTCGAGACCGATCTTCGGGCTCTGGGCGCTCGGAGCTGCCGGCTCGGGAGGCGGCTCGGCGCCGGCGTCCCCCTTCGACGCCGGCAGGGCCATGAGGTAGTCGATGAACTCCTTCTCCGACTGGAACGGGTCCAGGCACGCGGCCGGGTCCGACTCCATGGTGCACGTGCTGGAGTAGGGCGTGGCCTGCGCCAGCGGCCGCAGGGGTGAGCCGCACGGGCTGCCGCTCACCAGGCTGCACTCGCTAACCGACTTGCTCTCGCGGCTGTCGTAGCTCGGCTTGCGGCTGCTGCTCGAGCTGCTGTCCGCCGGCTCCAGAAGACCGCCGCCGCGGCCCGCTTCTGGGAAGGCGCCGCCGTCGAGCTCCGGATCGTGGCTCGGCGCTGCCGCCATCCCGGGTCGCTGGACACTCCTGTCCCGCACGCGCTTTGGTCTGAAAAAAGGAAACGCTGGTTAGGTCGGTGTTCAGTTAGTGACTTTCCACAAACTACAGTAAAGCCTTGCGACGGTGACTACCCAAAGGGCCGGTTAACTTAACGGGGTGGTCAATGAAGGGTGCCAAACCATAAGGCATTAAGCGCCAGCCCCCACACGTCGCAGTAATGCGGAAGTGATTGGGACAGCCCTAGGCCTTGTGGAGTGAAAATTACTTTTGCCTCTCATGGAACGAAATGCGGTCATCCACAAAGGACGTCCGGGGAAGGAAGGGGTAGGGGCTTCAAGAAAACCGGACGTCCGGATAGTCAGCCGGAATTTCTGAATTTATTCAGAAAGAAACCTCTGAAAACTGGGTAAAATCTAATGAAAACTCAAAAAAAAAAATTTTTGCTGTGCTGCTGACTGTGTTTATGATCGGCCTAGGTCTCACTATCGATCCGATTATTATGGATTTTTTTCAATGTGAAGACGTTTGTTCAAATCGGACCGGGGGGAAAGGGGGAGGAATTATAAAAACCGAACAAGGGTTTTTAAATTCCACGACGTATTTTATGGATGCCCCTAATGTGAATGAGAAGCACCAGTTTGCGGGAGTCAGTATCTGGCTATTTCTTTGTTGGATGGTAAGTGCAAAAAACATTTGAAGGAAAATTTTGAGGGTGAAATCTCCCTATTGGAAAAAATATACGAAAATGACCATAGAAACCGCCAAAAATTGCTGGAATGTTGATCAAACCCCATAAATATACGAATAACCCATTTTGCCACCATTTGTAAAATCATTTGCGCGGACTTGACTGCAAACTTTGGTAAGATGGACACAAATAAGGTTATTCAATTTTGGCCCCTTAAAACTACTTCTGTATTATTAAAAATATGTTTCAGAAGTGAGTATTAAAACCTGGACGTCAAAAAGAAGTCATGTATGACGTTAATGCCCTGCTGTCCTACTTGCTTCAAGAGAAGAGGGTGTTTTGAACATTTTTTGTAGTGCATACGTGTGGCGCATTTCACTGTTTGGTAAAATATCGACACAAATTGTTTCACTAAGTTTACGTTTATGTTTTCGTAATTAAACGTCACAGCTGTATGACGTCTGAACTTGTTGCCGTTAAAACAAATCAGATTAGTGCTATCTATATTTTTCCTCTCTGCTGAAAAGTTGATTTTTTGGCGTCTGGTAAGTTATGCTTTGGCACCCTTCATACAGCGAATGTTGTTTTGACCGTGGCGCTCTCACATTTTATAGTCAATTTGTAAAGAATATATTCGGATGACGATGGAAAAATAGAAGCTACTTCCTTCTTCCGACGTAGAAATTAAGCAAATAATACACATTGCGCTAAAATGCACCGCACTGTCAATTTTGACATTGAAGTTGAGCATCTTTGCAAAAAGGAAATGAAATCCTACAAAATCAATTTAACCACTTTTAATAAATGTTTAGAGGTTTTATTCAGTCTTAAATCTGGACAAAAAGTTGAAATGTTAACCGATTTTAGTCTGAACACAAAGGCCTTCGACTAAAGCGTAACAACAAAAGACAGTCTTTTTATACTTTTTTCTGACGTCATATATGAGCGGCCCCTTCGCTGTTGTTACCATTGAGTGTGAAAGATGTTTCCTGGGGGCGCGCTCACGTGGTCTTTTGCCCTCGAGGACTGAACCAGTGCCAAAATCAGAGCCGCTTGCCTTGTTCCAAAACACAAGGATTCACAACGAAAATAAACGCCTTGGAGATCTGTTGAACTTGGGGGAATCAATAGGTGGCCACACGCAGGCGAGATTATACAGTACCAGATTTTTTGTTCTGAGATCCGGATACTTTAAGCTTTCTTAACTATTATCAATCGAGTCAGGATCAGAATTGAAGCTATGCCTGAGTGTGGCCACTTTTTTGTGAAAACCCCAGAAATGTTGGCGTAAGTACATGCGCTCTAAAACTTTTTTTAAAAAATGTTTTCAGATCACGCCTAATAGGGATTTTCTGATTTTAAGTTCTTACGTCACGTGCCCGGGAGGAGGCAGGACTGTTTCCTAGCTTCGAACGTCACAGTGTTTTGACTTTTGAGTTGTTAATCTGACAAGTTTACGAGCGCTTTTTGAGTTTCTCCAAATACGCTACGACGCACGTGCCTACGGCTGAAAACCACTTGGTGCATGCTGCTGGCATCTCTCCTCAATTTAGATCTTCACACCCAAGGCTCTATTCCACAAATGTTATGGACTTCTTGTACAGGTGTGAAGTGATAGGCACAAGTTGTGTTCCACAAACGAAAAGCCTTCGCTTTAATGCTATTTCTCCATACCTTACAAACTACAAATAAATTTGATCAAATTACAAGTGGTGTATTCCACTGAAGTATTAGTAATAGCAACTTGCATGTAACTTATTGCGAAATTCCTTCAGGGGAACAGATGCCCTGTAAATTAAGTACAAGTCAGTGTTAGAAGGCCTAGAAACATGGACTTGTAGAATTGTATTCCACCAATGACTGAAGTACAACTCGTGCATTATCAGCAATTTCTTACAAGTGACGTCATGGAAGTGCACGTCGTACTTGTGCTTCCATGACGTCACCTGTAAGAAATTGCTAATAATACGCACGTTGTCATTCAATGTTTGTGGAACACCATTCTACAAGTCCATATTTTACAAGACCATGCACTTGGAACTTGTGGAAAATAGTTTTAGAGTTTTGTGGAATAGGGCTCAGCATACATGTAAATTCCACAAGGAGCTGAACCACAGGTCTATGTGAGGCGACAGCACATACATTGTACATGTACTGCACAACATGTTATCAATATATTGCAGAGTTGCAAGTTTGTGGCGCATGCTCACAAAGGTAGGTTGTAATCCTCAAGTTGGATGCAGGCAGAGGCGGCTCTAGAGGAAACACTAATAAAAATGATGTTATGTTATTGTCACGTGTCGAAAATACCTGTAGCTAAGATAACAATTATTCATTATACCAATTATATCTTTATTCAATTATGAGTTATAGTCTTGCATTATTTCGTATGCATTTGGTGTTGAAGTAGGGTTTCTTTCTTTATGCGGGAAGGCGTGATCTATAAGCTAAACATTTCTGATTGGTTAAGGCTCAGTCAAATCTTGTCTTAATCCGACTATAAGTAAATAGGTGCTTACGGTTTGGATCACGACCTGTTTAAACAACGAAAACTCAAATTGTCAGAATCAAAACCGTATAATTGTTACAGAAACTTAGTTTCGTAATTTTCTGAGTCTAAACTGTTGTTCTTTACAGCTACGGCTTAGTTTGAAAGCGTTTTTTGGTGTTGAAATTGTACGAAATGTTGCTGAGATTTACGACGAAAAATCCAGCTCTGGCTCCACCTAATCAAGTACATGTCGTAGAAACTGCAAGGCTTCCTGGATCTTGAAGGTTGAGATCTCGTAATAGGAAGGCATTTCAATCAGCCGATTTTGCAAGCTTATTTATATCACCTTATCGTCTATTTTTGGTTGAGCACGCGCTCATTTAGAGTAGACAGTGATTAGACAAACCTGTTGGAAATAGCTTTAAATTTTGGCTCGTTTCGCCCCGCCTAACAATTGTTGTCTGGAGCGTTTCAGGCGTTCCAAAGTGAGTGGGAGGAGATTTCTGATCATGCCATTATTGCGCAATCTTCGTTGGTGCAAGAAAGCATTAGGTTCAATTTGTCGTACATCTGTACTGGGATTTTTGCTACAGCAACGTTACAAACATGAAAATAGTGAAAAGTGGAAATTGAAAAGGTGGTGAACCTCTGGCCGTTACATGTTACATGTCAACAAAACGAATGTTTAGGACTTTGTTTCATTTAAGCCCGACCGAAAACTAAATTTCTTTATTTCCACAGGCTTGGCCACAGGAAGCGAGTTATCTTTTACAATTTGCAAATTACCGTTTATTAATAATAAGAAAATCAAGCAGACTTTAGAAAACAACTTCAAAAACAAGGTTTTCCTCTCAATGAAACCATAACGTTTTGTTTTCAATGTTATTCATTTTTTTAATAAATAACCGTGGCCGTCTCGAGCCATATTCTAAAAACCAAAAAATCAATTTAGCAGTTATAAATAAGCAATTGACGCAATTCGGCAATTACGTTTTTTTTATAATATGTTCAAGTTTTCCTTTGATTTTCTGGGAATTTTATGCCTGAAATGGAATGGCATTAAAAACAATGGGGATTGTTCTGTCAAATGAACATGAAGCAGACTAGATTTCGATCTAAAACATTTGCGATTTTGGTAAACCAAAGAATTTATTAGTTTAGAAAGAAATATAATTCGCAATGCAGCGTGAATGGAAAGTAGAATTTTTACATTTTTCAAGTATAATTACTTTTAACCATGAACTGCTTCAACCAATTAATTTATTTTCATTCTGAAAAATTAATAGCTAATGGCGTTTTTTCTGATTCAGCACCTTAAAATAGGCAATTCAACAAAGCTTGAAAGCAATAAATGATTGCCTGCAGAATGGGTAAGCTGTTAAGAGGGCATTAACCTTATCAAGAAATCTAAAACGTGATCTCCGTGCACTTGAGATGCTAGCAAAGCTTATTTACTACAATGTATAACATATGTATTTTTGTTAGGTTTTTCGGACTGGCTTGTTTAAACAATCCAAATTTGACGTTCTTTTGTCATCTGGAGACAAGACGTATGGATATATTTTTTCTGTGGAAGGAAAATTACTTTTCGTTTAGAAAACACAATATTGCTTAATAAAATCTAGAATTTCATAAATTATGTTGGTGTACGGCGTTCCTTTAAAAATCGTGAATATAAAATGTATTATGGTGGAATTGTAATGTTTTTGTACATCCTTAATTTCGTCCACAATATAGGGCCTACATGTAATTTAAAATGCACGTGTCAGTATGTTTCCTTGTACAAACTAGGGTGCATTTCATGTAGATATACTTTATAACCTTTAATAATTACCGTTTAGATATTCAATTATAACCTATATTCATGTATGTTTATTCCAATCATGAATTAATTGTAGATAATGTTTTGTTAGTCAAGTTAGGTATTATTTAAGCATACCTTTTAATAATAAATAATCAAAATTGTATTCGAAACATTAATCTTGAATTCAATTTAGAAAATAGCTGATAGTTAGGTTTGCCAAAGTGCAATCAAGTATCATGAAAGTGTGCACCTTTTAGCAAGTGCTTTTTTCTTCTTAAAAGATAAAAAGAATGCAAAAATGCAGCAAGTATTCGTTTGATTTGCATAGATTTGAACAATGTTTTGCAGCTGTCACACCTAATTTTATTTACTGAATATAAATTCTGAAATGCGTTTATTGAAATGCTTTTACCTAATTAACTGTATTTTAGAATGCAGATTCGACATCATCTCAACACATTGGCACTTGATAACAAGTTTGTTCGATAGAAGATTTATTTGTAAATGTATGGTATTATTTCTTTTCGAAATGGGAAATGAGCAATGGAAGACTTGTCCCTCCCTTCACCAAAACAAATCATTAAGCAGAAATTGTGTTACTGTCGTTACTCGAGAGAATCTTATTTTAGACCTTTCACTCCGGAATGTATTTACAAATCTTTCAGAAATTATGTTGTCCTTATGCCATTAAATGTGCCGGCCTCATGTGAATGCTTACACTTAAAATATCATTAAACGATCCTGAGAGCAATTACGTGGCTCTGTGTCAAGACCAAAACTTTCTTCACTCAGATATTAGTAGGCGATGTTTTCATTTCTTAACCGTGTAAGTGAAAAGCCGTTAAATTCTAGGGGTTTTTTTTTGGCTAACTTTAAAAATAGGGCTTTTGTCTACCATAATTCTTTTTAATTTTTGCAAGGTATAATTATAGACACAAAAATGGGTGTGTCGTGGGTTCACCCAACGTTTCTTCAACTTCGTTTCTGTCCCTTCGTCACCAAGTCTCACGGTACACGTTTTGCAACTGATACTTCGAAAGTAAATGACATCTCAGATAAAAAAAATTCAAAAGTGAGGATAAGTGGAATTCAACCCGGCAGGGTATTTTTATATAAACGGTTTTCCAGTAATCGGTTTCCTCTTATCTGTCTACTGCATAGTAAGTCATTTCATGCATGTGTCTAATTGGATGATGATTAATTTTATATTTCTGTATGCAAGCTCAACGCAAAATTCATAGTTTGTGATTCATTTTACGAACGTTTTCTCCTACAGCAATGGGTATTCCTTCAATTAATTACATTTATACGCAGATTTTGTTCAGAATGTTTTTCCAAAATCCATAAATGGTGATCTTTGCTTTCAAGTTTTTTTAATCACTTGCGTTCTATTAATTATTAATATTTCGAAGCAAATTTTGTACACAAATTTATGCAAAAATTCATACTTTGTGATAAATTTTTCAACAAAATAAATTTGCCTAAAGCGTTTCATTAATTAGTCTCCCACTTACTAGAGGTTAAACACAACACTGTTCATCCTAGTCAGTTATAGGTAAAATAGAAATTTAAACCTAGGAAACCTGGAAAAGTAACGGAATTTTGATAATGTCCCTTTCATTTACAAAAATTAAATATTTTTGAAAACAACCGTTAGATAAACTGCGATGCCCATATTTGTAGGTTTCAATTAGATCAAAAACTCGTTTTTTATATCAATAAAATGATCAGTTTTAAATAACAAAAAAATAACTCGAACTTTAGTGGCCAATCAATTCACACCGCAAAAAATTAATGTAGCAACTTTACGTAGTATTTGAAGCATAAATGTGTAATTTTATTGCCGGGTGGGCATCCATTCCGCTTAATTGTTGATGTTTTTCGTCTTTAAATGAAACCTATTCAATTGTCAGAACAGCCACCTTGGGAATCCAGGTGAATATCCAGAATATCCAGGAGTGGTCATTATTGATGAAATAAGCATACGAACATGATTTGAAATGGGCATCAGTTATGGACTAGTGTTATTGTTTCAGACGTTTATCTCAAGACTGTTCAGTTATCAACATTGCATGAGTCAAGCCTGCATCCTAAAGCCTGTTTCTGCTTCTGCTTTTTTTTCCCAAACAGGAAATAATACGAGGCCACTACACCAGAAAAACGTCTCGCCAGGGCAAGAACTTTTGGAAACGTGCAAAATGTTGGTGATAATCCTGGTCGTTTTTTTCACTTTAAAAGCCAGGACATATGAGCGTAATTAAATCATTAAGCCTGTAAGTAGACATATGCCAACTCCTATAAATAGAATGAAACTGGTAGCCTAATTGAGCACAGGAAGAGGGATGGGGTTTTTGAAATACGATCAACGTTCATCTCACTCGCTACTCTGATGTCTCATAAGTCAGTTTTCAAGGGAAATCCCTGCTATCATCATCTAACCCTATCTGGATTTTGTGGTCGTGAAAGGAGCTGCTGGATGTAAAAGACTCAAACTTGGGATCAGTATTCTTTTTGGGGGGCCTGGAAGACATCTTGAATTTTCAAATGTGAGCAGACTGACAATCCAAGTGAAAATCCAAATTTTTTTTCCCCATAAAACAAATTAATTTTTTGCAACAGCTTCCCTGGTATGTGTAGACATTTTCAACATTTCATTTAGAATTGGTAATGTCTTTTTTGATATTTTGTTGAAATCCTTAACTTAATGTTTCTATGTGTTTCTACAGAATTGTAAATATCAAAACGACGAAATTTAATCAAAATGAAAATTAATTCATAATTTTGTAACATTTTTGTTTGCTTGTATTTCCAACGCTTAAAAAGTCAAAAATCATAAAATTGCTACTTCTCGTTGAAATATTTAAAAGGGATTAAATACGCTTGGGATAAAAGTCAAAATAAAAGATGCATATTGACTTTTATCCCAAGCCAATATAGTCAAACAAATTAATACAGAACATATCCTTGAAAGTTAATCGTTGATATGTCTAGTCAATCCACTTTGGGTATTTCTTATTATTCCCTTGAAATATCACGAAAAAAAATGAAATCATGTGATGTCACAACTGCTCTCGAAATACCGTATCACGTTTAAATATGCCATAAATACACCAAATACAAAAAACTAAGTGAAAAGACTGATTTCAGAATGTGTGAAAATCACTGCGTATAGGCCTACAATGAAACCTCTCCATGTTGTGCATGTACATCTATGGAGCATACGAAAAAGTGCCAAGGTAAGGGGGCGTCCGAGTTAGAGAGAGAGTTTGACAGGTTTTGCAATCTTGGCTGGAAAAAATACATATAAAGTTATCTCTGTCTTACTTATCTTGCAAATGCTTAAAATATAGCCATGCAAGCCTTATAAGTCCCATATATGGCCATGTGTGGTCAAACATGTCAATTTCCATAGATGCAAATAAACATGCATGCGTTAAAGTGTATGGTTTTACATATTAAGTTTCAAACAAGGCCATAAACATGCATGACCATGTATGACGTTGCATGGACATAGATAGGCAGACATGGCCATACATGCAAATATATGCTGATGTATGGCATATATGTCAATGTTTGCATAATTTCATACAAGTCTTCACGAGTGCAGGTTTATTTTAGTGAATTTTGTCTAACACGCAGGTTTTTTCAATCTTTATAGTGCTTAAAAGAGTGTCCAACGTGCGAATTATGGGATGTCATACTTGGAGAGGTTATCTCTAATGTTAATTATATGGGACATGTTTGGTGCATGGAAAAACAATCCAACATGATGGGGTGTCTAACTTGTCGGGTGTCCAACTAGAGGCGTTTCACTTTTTTTTGAGGCTCCTAAAAGCGGTGTAAAATGAGAAACTTCTGCTTTCAACGAGTTATCAGAATGATCTCCGTCTTACTTGTTCTTTAAATGCTTAAATTTCGTTTTAACATCCTCTAACATAAACTCTTAGCTGGCAAGGTGTGGAGCCTGCGCGTCTTAATAATGCCATCACTTACTGAGTTTTTGCTTAGGAGGTCACGCTCGTGCTTCGTTCCTCTCAGCTGTTCTTCAAGGGCTGTTGAGATGCTCTTTCGGAGGAAGTAATCTCGAGAGCATCATAATGGCAACTCGTTAGCATCGGGTGGGATTCCTGAGAAAAATGACGGTTTTAGAAACAGTGCATCGACCCATTTTCCTAGTTAAGAAAGTAAAAGGTGTACCAACGATTGTGTTTGATAGTGTGGTCTTTTCTCTGGATCCTTCACTGTATTTACGAATTCTTATATCAGGCCAGAAAAGTTTATGTTTACTCCATTTAAATTTCTTTCTTCTCCTAGCAGTATGAACACGTTTTAGAATGCCAGAAAAACCTAAGGTTTATTCTTTTGCGGCCAACCCACCATGCAAACAAATTACACATATTTGCTTAAAATACTTATTATAATTTCTAAATTTGTCTTGTTCTCATATAGGATTGGTTGTCCTCTACGGCTGAGATATAAATTTGATAACCGTGAAGCAACCTCCGATGTTCAACGGCATTTTTTTCAAATGAAACTTTTTTATATAAATAAAGCGGGCATTTTCAAATTATAAAAACTAACCCAGACTAGTGGGCAACCAACTGTACAGGGACAAAAATAAATATACCAAGCATAATAAGTATTTCAATCAAAAGTGTTTTTGTATGGTGGGCATCCTTTCTTAACAGGCTTAAATGTATTTTAACCTTCCAATTCAATGCTCATAATCGGAAGTTTTGTTAAAAGTTAAAACCCGTTTTCGGAGGTCGATTACAACGGGTTTTTTAAAGTTTGTTTTTTGTGTAAATAAAGGGGGCATTTTCAGCTAATAAAAACTAACTCTGACCCCAGTGGGCGCAAAATAAATATACCAATTATTTTATAAATATCTCAAGGAAAAATGCGTCATTTTTTTGTATGACCTCTCATTTCCGCATGGAAAAAATACGACGTTATTCTTTTCCAGTGCAGAATGTCTACTATCATCAGAGTTGCTTACCTTCGATGGCTGGTGGGTAGCGTTTGCCAATGGCTCACATTTTGGAAACTTTTTTCACGGATGTATCCCCATCACCGAGAGCCCCGATCGCGATTGCACCAAACTATCCCTAATCCAATCTGCGTTTCACCCCAGGTTACCGACCATCACGACTGGAACCGACACTTTCGGCAATGGCGAGCATCTTCCGCTCTCCGAAAATGGGGTACAATCATCTTCCAAAAAAGTGGAACTGTCCTCCCGCGTGCGCGTCTCCGAGAGTGGCAAACAGTGAAGAGCAACGGAGAGATGGTGTTCTTGGACTCGGTTTGGGCCGGCCTAAAAATAAACCCCCGCAGCACGTAGACCTACATAAAGTCCCGGTGCAACGAAAGGCCCAGACTCAGCCGGGGTGGGGGATTGCTTCACTCGCTCCTACCGTTATTAGCAAACTAGCAGTTTTCAAAACAAAACCGGGTTCAAAAGATGCCGGTACTCTGCGGGGCAGCCTACCTTCGCGCTTCATTTGAACCACAAATGACCCTGGTGGAATCTTCATGATTGATACGAAAGTAATATATCACAAATATATATTTTTTATTATATTTCATCAATTATGTATTTTCTTTTTTATTTCTTATATTTCTTTTATAATTTTTTTAAAATTATATAGATAAATCAACTAAATAGTATAATTAATGATTTAGTGAGGATTATTTAGTATGATAATATTTTAATGATTTTTCGCCTGTTTGACAAAACTGCCTGTGCCCTCCCCGAAACCGAATCCTGGCTACGCCACTGACTAGTGCAGTATATATCAGGACAAATATACTGATATTATTAAAAAAAAGTAGTGATTCACTAACCATACTGATATTAGTAGTCCCAACAATCAGTATAAATATATAGATCACTAAATATACTGAAATTAGTAGTCCCAAAAACCAGTATAAATGTAGTGATATCGGTGTAGAATCAAAGTGATATCACTAAGGTTATACTGATATCAGTATAAAATCACACTGTTATCGGTATAAAATCATACTGATGTTAGTAGAGAATTACGTACCGATCTTTTCACTGTATTTGCTCAGAGGTAATTAGCATATGCAGTTTATTAGAGGGTGCTGGCAAAAATGCTCATTTTGGTGGTGTGTTTCTTTGTTATCTTATGTTAGATGCAGTTTTACGGGGGCTTGTTGGAGAATGCACGCTGGCATTGTCGAAGATGCATCTATTGGGTCATCCATAAAAGACGTCTGGGGGAGGAGTTCGAGGAACCGGACGTCCAAATTGACCGCTTCCGTTTCCACTATATGAAGGACGTCATCGTCAGATTTTGCATGTAAGCGCCTCCTGGTATCTATTTTAGTTTGAATTCATTTTTGCGGTTTTAGAAGGTTTTTTCCGATGTTAGTTTTTAATGTAAGGCTGAACCAAAAGCATGTCCACAATGTATAAAAATTAACTCGCACATTTTGGCTTCACATTTTTTTTTGCGTTAACTTTATTTTTTCCAATGTTCAATTAGTTTTTCACCAGGGCAGCAGCTTTGGCTTATAATTTTAAAATGCCTGGTTAATTGGTAAAAAAAAGTTAAGAAATGTGAAAACAACTACAGTGTATTACGCGACCGACTAAAACGGGGCTTCCCTGCATGCCTTGCATTGCGTGCTGGGTAACAAAAAATGCATAAGAATAACCTTAAAACAAGGGCGTGCTGAAGTTACATACTGCGAAAACTTTGATACATGTATATAGTATTTCCAAGTTCAATCAGTCTGAATATCCCTGGAATAAGTCCATTTTTGTTAACTGCTTTTTGTAATGAGGTAATTACATTTTTCTTGCTTGTAACGTTTTTGAGCATTCATCTTTGAGCATTTTAGCTTTCATACAGAAAGGTGTCGGACAGTCAGTCAGTGACTTGCTTTTAAATATACATGTACAAATATATAGACCAGCTGAACTGGATATTAACTGTTTTATTTAAATATTAAAAATGACCTTTCCGATTGCCTGCAGTCCAGAATACTTAGAATAATAAAGCTTTTTACATGTATATGGAAAGGGAAATTCCAAGCCACTTCATTTTCAATTGCTAAGTCCATGCTATTAGAAAGCATGTTGTACTAGAACGTCAAACAAGAGCATGCTCGATGCCTTTGTTTATTGGAAAGTGTTTGGCATGTTTTCGTGTGGCTGCATTTTTTTTTATTTAAAGATGATTCATCACGAGAAGGAAACAGATGTAGTAAATGCTGAACATTGTCGAAAAGAGTAAAACAGCTGCTGTTGTTATTGGATACCAATATAGGTCTGGCAAAAAGGTATCTGACCGGCTCAATTTGGGACGTGCTAAATCCTGTTACAGAATCGAAACTATGCAGAAGTTAACGTTTGACAAGTCTCGTGGAGATAGTGATTTGTACAGGTTAATGAGCTATACATTTCCACATGTACAGTACGGTAGATTCTTTTTCAAACCTGTTTTAATTTGCTTTTTGAGATAATTTTGAAGATGACACAAAATGGATTTACCACAATTTATCCTTACACTTCATACATGATGAGCATTAAGCAGCTGGAATACATTTATTATAAATTTCATTTTTTCGTTATTTAAAATTTTAAGGTATGAAGTATCGATTTTATAACGTTTTATGCGTCTCATATCACAGTCAAGTCTACACGATTTTAACAGATTTTTTTTCAGTTGTTTAAGACGATTGCCCTCAACAGAAATTTACAGAATGAAGCGGAAATATGGAACTGGCCAAGACGAAGAAAAGTAAATTAATATTTTCTTATTTTTCTATTATTTTTTGCGTAAATTAACGGGGCATTATAAAATTACTTTATATAAATTTTAATATCACATTGCCAGATTCGTTGTACACCAGGATTTCAGGAATTTACATTTCTTTCTTTATAAGAAACATTTCATGATGAAACTTATCAGGATGTTACGCTTAAAATTATGTAATCGGACTTCACTAATTCAAAATTACTAATTTACTACTTTAATTGTTTAAAAAACATTGGATTAACGCTAAAAACAATCGTATCGATCACGCCTTTCAAGTACTTTGCGATTTTTCTGGATCGTCACAGTACTCGCGCAATATTTGACAGCCTATAACGGACTCCGTATTACGCCATTCCGTTTAGAGAATGACTGTGGCATTACTAATGATCGCGTATGATAAACTGAAATGGAATGTTTGCCAGTAATGATGTGAATTTAACATGGTCGTGTACGGCTTAGGAGTAATGATTGTTGGCAATGTCAGTAGTTAGTGCACTTAAATATATAGTAGGATGGCTCCTGCAGAGGACTCCGTAATCTCGCTGTCACGACACTTGAGTGCCGACTCCCGATGCTCAAGTTATGAGTCACAAGCAAAATGGCGGCTTCTAAAATGCTTACATATTTGCATTCCAATTGTGTCCTATATGAATGTTCATGTGGCCTTCGAAGCCCTTTAAGGCGCATATATTTTTGCAGACACTGTTTGAAATTAAGATGCGGAGATTGTGTTTCTCATGAAGTAAGTATAACCGGTTTTTAATTCAACCATAATGATGTTCGTAACTCATCAGTCTGCCGCCATGTAATTCAGCTTTCTGTGAAAAACAGCTGTCAGAATCCAACAGGCTTTTAATAAGTGTCAAGAGCCAAGCTAGTCTGATGTTATATGAGCACACAAAAGCCCAAACAATTGACTTTTAATACAGTCAACTGTCAACATGTAAATCTTGGTATCGTTTCCATCACATGATTACCGATCCGTATTGAGCAGACACTGTCCCTAGACTCCCTGAAGGCTTCAGCCTGAAGCACCATGTATGGATACTGGACACAGGCCATCATATAGTAAAAGAAAGGCAACAGTTATAACACATGTAGTACATGTAAAGTAATCAGATAATATCATAAAACTGGTGTTTATTAGTAGACCAGATTGTAATTAGGTGACAAGGGACCTTGTCCTCATTACATCTACTGTACTCTAGCCAAACTCAGTCTCAGTAGGCTATTTGACATATTTACCAAATCTCTGTTTGATTAGCGGCCCGTATTTATGTTGCTCTTTTATGTAGGTCGATACTCATTATTGCCCTAACTGTCTGGAAAACATGCCATCAGCAGAAGCTCGCTTGAAAAAGAATCTGTAAGTGATATTTGATTGACATCTATTTGCTTGTTATTTTAAATTCGCCAATGAATGTTTAATTGTGACATCAAACTGTTTAGGTGTGCAAATTGCTTTGATTGCCCAAGCTGCAATCATACACTGTCCACTCGTGCTTCAAGCATTCTGGTTCCAAGTCCTGAAGATGCAACTAAGACTATTCCCAAGAAAGTTTATTATTTGGCGTGTGGCTGCTGTCGCTGGACTTCAAGGGACATTAATTTAAAGGATCAACCTGTTGGTAAGGATAGAAATTACGTTAATGTTTCACCTGTGATAAGCATTGTTTATCCATTATTATTTTGTTCCAGCTAGTGGGGCATGGCCAGAACCTGAAAATATCCATGGAAAGAGGGTATGTAAATTTTGATTATACTTTTCTTGTTTAACAAAAAGGAATGTTATGGTCAGTAAGAACAAGTTGTGGACGAGAGAGGCAATTTTCTCCAACGAATTTTATCCATCTCTTTTGACACCATATTAATCGACCATACCATGTATGCTTTTTAGGTTGTGACTGTTATGCATTCTCATTACTCTTGATTTTCCCTTCTGTGCAGATAAATGCTCTTCTCGAACATTATCGAGCTTTAGCCCAAAAAGAAAAGGTGGATAGGGACAAATGGAAATATCCCAAAAGGCGGGGCTATTTCTACTTATCGGTGAGTTTGCCCCTGAACTCGACGACTGATTTACATGGCGGATTTTTCAGAAGGGGTGTGTTTGATTAATACTGAAGATGTAATTTAAATTTTCAGGATAGGTTGGGAATAACTGCAAGCATTACTAAGAAAAAAGCTGGGTCGCCATCACTAGCTGGTTTGAGGTTGGTTGCAATCACATCCATCGATTTCAAACTACTGTTTATCATGAATAATAATTTATGTTCATTTACTTGTTACATGCAACTAGCCTTAAAGATAACGATAGTAAGCCTTTGGAACAAATACAGGCAGAAGCCTTGATAGAAGATCCTGAACCTTTGCCTGATGACTATTTTACCAAACCTGTTGAACTGCCTTATGGTAGGTGAAATTTCGTTGGGCTTTTCATGTCTTGGATTCACACCATTCGAATGACTGATTTATTTTATGTTTTAAAGTCTGTACAATCGCTCAACGGCTTGCACAACCAGAATGCCAGCCCATCTATACAAAAGATATGTGCCCTGGTCATAAGCATTTACAGTCAAAGCAGTCTCATAGGTGCAAGGTAAGTCACAAATGTGAGTTGTTCAGCAAATCTACAGTAAATTCATGGACATATCAGAATTAAATATTTATCACTTGTAACTTGTAAAAATTGTCTATTTTTACATAGTAAAAGGCCCCATGTTTGAAATATCTCCCTTATAATATAATGACTTCAGTATATACTGGTACTTAAAATCATTTTTTCTCATACCAAACGTTTTTACATTTTGCAGGATTGTGAACACAATTTGAGCAAGCCGGAATACAACCCAACATCTATAAAGTTTAAGATTCAGTTCACGGCTTTGTGAGTATCATCGATTATTAATTCAACAAATGCGATTATAGAAAATGGCATTTCTGATTTAAAGCTCTTCTTCATTTGCAGCTATTATGTTCCACAAGTGAAAATTCTCACCATCCCAAATTTTGTCAGTGAAAAGGTTTGTTATTTTCCCCAGGATATCTTTTAAGTTAATCTTATCTGTCATATGGGGCTTAAAATTTAAAATTCAACTGGAAGATATAAGTCCTGAAATGTATTCACGTGCTGTTAGCTTTTCTATTAGCTCCTTACGTAATGTTTCTGTAAACGTCAGATTACAAGAATAATGTGGCAAATGTTCTGCTTAGGTGAGCGCCTTGGTAGTCACTCTGTGCAATCCCAGCCAGTTTCCTTGTCATGTCTACATGTTACCGTTGGACAAGGATCATAACGACCCACTTATCACGGCAGACATCCAATTACCATCTTCCGAACTGCTTTTATCACCCCATGACGATGCTGCTGAGTTTGACGATGTGACGGAAACTAAGCCTGCTTGTAAAGATGATCCGAGGTAAGATTCTCGTTCAGTTTCTTCTTCCTGAGCAAGGGGAATCCTGCCAAACTAAGCTTTTCACTTTTAAATATGTAGCACGCATAATGTTACTCATTCTACAATACTGTATGAAGAGAAACAAACGTATTCAAACAGATGACGTTCAAAATGATCAAAGTTTCTTGTTAATCAGCATGCATAATTTGATATAAGAAGAGTCATGATGGATGGTCTTTATCATGTTTTTGTTTAACAGTGTCGTTGCATTTCAAAAAGCCAATAAAGTCGGAGTGATAGTGAAGGTGACGCCTAAAAAGGGTGAAGGAGAGGTTCGAATTGCGTTTCACCTGAGATGGGACTATCGCCACTCAGGGGTTCCTGCCCAGGGAGACTCGAAGGAGCCTCAAATTGTGTGGATGCAATCCAGGATTGACTTGCACCTAGGGCCGATTAATCCGCAGTAATTTTCCATTGGGCAGCTGGAATTTCTGCCCATATATCCATCGTGGTTGGAAATTCTTAATGCTAAAACCAAATATTTTATTTGCTGATTTGGTAGAAATCGAAGATTTCTGTGGCTGGCGATAAGCCGGCATGCGGTGTATACTGGTGTGGGGTCTATTTATTGCTGTTTTTATTGATTTCAAAGTTAGTCGCTTTAACACAATTGTTAAATACCGGTATATTAAAAATCTTATTTTACTTTGGAAAAAGCGATTTTTTACTTAACAATATTGTTGATAAGTTCAGGTGTTTTTTCACAAATGCATGCTTTATATGACTAATGTTATGTGCTACAAGGAATTCATTCACTGGCTGAAAACGATTAGAAAGCGGATTTAGTTTAAGGTTTTCTCTATGTAAATAATACCAGTGACTTCTAATAAATGGCTTCTCCATAATCCAAATAATTCAGGACTCCCAGTTACTGAACTATCTAGCACCACTATTAGCATTTCATATTAACTAATTAAAGGAAATGATAATATCAGAAATTATATTGTTACACCACTGTTTGTCCTGCTCTAAGGCACCCTTTAATGATAAACTCCATTAACATTGAATAATTTAATGAAATTTAGCTACGTTAGCAACATTGAGCTTGACTGTTCCGAGAGGGAGTGTATCTCCATACCATTTGTCACGGCACTCATCAAAGCTGACCACGGGAAGGACCAGCTTCATTAGGTCGTTGCTCACTGGTCCTCCTTAGAGTGAAAATGCTA
>JAQIXS010001048.1:0-34609 GCA_034700785.1 Rossiulus vilnensis | reverse complement strand
TTGGGGCGCAATTTTCAAATAAGTACAGGGCGCACCGGGATTTATCCCGGTATCCCTCCTTGCCAGTCCGTGTATGGAGCCTATCGAAAAAACTAGCAACCGACGCAACGTTCGTGTGCGAGTACGCTCGTGCGTTTATTAGCGTCGTTGCCTCTGCTTGAGAGATGAAATGATACCAAAAAAATACATGTAGAATATAAAGTTAAGTACGGCCGTTTAATTAACGTGCGTCACAATAACAGCGTTCGTTTACTCAACGTGCGTCACAGTTACAACGCACGTTCGGCCCCCGCCCGAGAGCCGAGTTTGCGTCAACAAAACACAATGCAGCGTTAATTACAGTACGTTCGTTTCTAGTGATAACGTCCGTCTCATTAACGTGCGTCACAGCGCATTCGTACGTCGGCACGTTCTCCGATTTTCTGTTTTCGCAGACTTATGAAAAACTGGAATTAGAAATAATTTAAAAATAAGCTTTCATTTCTCTAGTATAAAATCATGGACTGCCTTTGGCCATCTGGTGGGAGGGGGCACGTGCCTCGGTGCCCCCGCTTCTCCCCGGGTGAGGGTGTGGTGGGTTCGGGAATCCCGACGCAGTTAATCAGCGTGCGTGGAAAGCGGTGTTCCCCTCGGAACACTTTGCGGATCGCCCGAACCCCTCCTCCCCTTTCTCGCCTTACGTTGTTGGGACGCTTATTACGGGTTAGGTACCCACCGGGGACAGTGTGGCCCCGGGCTTCTGCTGAGCGGCACTCGTAAAACGCTTAAGCTTTTGTCAGCCGAAGGGAGGGGCGACGAGCGGTTCCCATTGTTCGGGGATGACACCCTTTGCAGGAAGAGGCTCCGTACTTAATTGTTGGCTTGGCCACTCTTGTTTGCCATCTATACTTAATGTCTTCCATTCAGAGACAGGTTATCCCTGCGACAACGAGGTGCGCGGAAGGGCCCCATTGTTCTCTGGCCACCCTGAGGGCACTGATGGGGGGGGGGGGAGGATGAGCACGGTGTGGTATGTCGCCTCCCATTAGTGTCCAACTCCCGTGTGGGACCTTTGTCAAACTCGGCACACCGACGATTTCGTTGTAACTATTGTATTTGGCAGTTCCGCCATATATGGTGTTGGGAATCTCCAGTTTCATAAAGGGAAAAAAGTAGCTCTTTAGGTGTCAGTTCAACCTGTGATGGTTGTGGTATTTTGGAACATGCTACAGCCGTATTGGAATGGTTGAATCCCAATACATTCCTGTACATGTTTCAACATCCTCCCAGTAGGACCCTGGAGAGAAAAGATCAGTATGTAGCTCTCTAACAATATTTTTTGTGACTACTAATTGCAGTATGCTTAATGTTATCACTACATTTTTTACTAATATCGGTATATGATCAGTATATTTGTACTGCTATATACTTTACTGATTAAATTGATCTTTCCACCAGGGAATAATAATAATGTTTATTTCCATAAGGAATAAAGACATCGAAAGTTTATATATAGCCTACACTTTTCACAACATGTTACAATCACTAATTCAATCAAAATAGTCATAACATGAATTGATTACAAAAACAATTTCATATTCGGAATGTCACCATGAACTGTAGCCTATATGCTTTAATTTATTTGAAACAGCAAATTGAGGCAAACAAATAAATAAAGTTTTAAGTAATTCAAATTCATCAAGCACATACCAACATGATGTTGTACATGTATATGATAACCTACAGAACCTACAACATGTGGAAATACCGTTACTTTCCCATAAATAAAAACCAACATTCATAAAGAATCCTCATCAAGAACACGGCATTAATATGCTGAATTACAACAGAACAGAACCGATTGTTTTCTACTTGATTGCATTACCGTAAACGAAAGAAATGATTTTGAGCTATTTTTACTGATACAAATGCATACGCATATTTAATAAATGATAAAAATAGGAAAGAAATGAAAAGGCTGTTTTGCAGACCATCGCTTTCGTTAACTACAATGTAGCCTATTATGCAATAAAATGTTTTTAGAGTGGAACCTTAAACGTGTAATTTAACCTACTCGATATCGATATCATTTTAACTGCAGAATGGAGAATAAGGAAAATTTCAAAATCAACTTCTATTAAGCTGCGAAAATGGACAATAGATGGCGCTGGGATATTGAAGGGATATTGAAGCCATGTCGATACCCATGGCTATCGACAATAAACTCCATATTCAGGCGTGCTTTACACGTGTCACGAATCATGAGGAGATTTTCGATGTCGTTACCTGTTGACAGCGTTAACATTTTCAATTTTCACAACATGCAGATTTGGCAGAACTGCTCGATCGGAACCCTGGCGATTCTAACTGAGTATGTTCTGAGTAATCGACAAGTGCGGTGATTCACCACCAACCCTGTTAATGCACCGCTTAATCCGTTACGAGCAAATTGACACATCATCAAAATCTCTTGACCCCTCCCACGCATGTGTCAGATTCGGGACTGGAGGCCTACTTGAGTGGGTGCCAGAGATTAGCATAGATAGGTCAAGGCCTGCAATGTTTACACCGAAACTGGAGTGCGAGCGTGAACTTGGAACAGCGATGCCACATGCTCTTGAAGTCGGGATCAGATGCTATGCAAATATCTGAAAATGTTATGCCTAACTGAACACGTTTGAAAAACGTGCATATTCGTTATGAGGAAGTTTCGATGAATAGAAAATGTGCGCAGATTTGCTTGGCATGCAAGCTTGAGCATGGGGAAAAAAAATATTTAGAACTTTATAGCCTTCACGTTCAGCTAAAAACTAAACACTGCTTTTGTGACATGTAGATGTACATGCCAGGGGTTTTGATGGGTTTCTCGAACGTTTACATTTTCCTTTTTTGTTCGTTTTGAATTTGTGCATGGAAACACGAAGTTAAAGCAAACTTTGACTGGATATTATTACTTTACTATCCTACAACCTTAAAACTCAAAACTGTGAAGTACTTGACAGTGAAATTGCGCAGAACAGAAAGGATTCGTTTTATTTAATTAAAATTGTATTGAAGAAAAAAACCTTGAAATAACTTTAAAACTTTTAATCTTTGGATTTTTGCACAAATTCAAAAACCAATTGCTTCACATGTGATGTAGGCCTATACCGAGTTCTAAAAGTAAGTATGCCATTAGGTAATTGCATGCTAAATTGCTGAACGTTTAACGGTTAAAGTTTGCATGCCGACAACAAAAATCACATTGTATTTCTTAATTGACATAAGGATGGTCACCACATCTACATGTACACACACTGTACATACAAGCGTTTTTAGCATGTTTATATCTAAAAACAAGAAGCATGTTTCGTTTTTAAGGAAATGGACGCATTTTCATGATATAGAACTTGACATAGTGAAAGTTTGCTGATGTAATAATATTTCATGAAGTTAACTATTTAAACACTTATAACATGTAGATTCATGTGAAATGCTTTACTTGTTTTTCTTTTTCGAAGCTTGAGATTTTTTGTTACAACGTCAACGTTTACCAACTCTTATCGGAGCCAATAGGTTTATTTCTTTTGTATTTTAGTGAAAATTATCGCAGAGTAGAGTCAATAATCGTTTGATATCATTCTGATCGTCGTTACATTCGCATGCATTTCTGGCTTTGTTGTGTGGGTTATTAAACAATCTGTGAAAAACAATTTTGTAGCTAAAGACATTCGATATTGGGTTGTTCGACAAATTACAGTGCACTTTGTCTGAGTTGCACGCCGTGTACAATATAACAAATCGTTCCAAAATGTCATTAATATCATACAATTCCCAAATTTGCATTATATTCACGTAGGCCTATTTCGCATTTGCCTCCCAGATTTGACATCGTGATGTAAGAAATTTGATTGCCATTTCCTCATTACTCATCCTGCAGTACATGGTGAGTAACCCTGTAAATGTCAGTTAGTTCGCGATTCACTGGTGCCACTCCCAGTAGCTGTTAAATTCCAACATCTTGTTGCTTAGTTCTGTCCAATTAATGGCCCAACTCACCGCTTCAAAACGAGTATATTGCAACTGACATAAATCTAAAAAATTGCTACAAATGACATCGAATGCCGACCTTGAAGCAACAATTACTGCATATGATGTCAATCAATTTTTTTAGTAGATTTTTTGAAGAAAGTGGAATTCGTCGAGAAATGGGAAGTTTGCATGAAATACATTGCAGTAATAATGTAAACAGCATTCTAAGACATCCTGTGCAAGGTAAACTTCACCACCGGAATACGTGCGTCACAAATCGAATCTAGGCCAACAATCTTGCAAGGAGTGCATGCGTCCCGGCATGCATCTTTACCACGAAAACCATGCAGGAATATTGATGAAAAATACAAAAAATTGAAAAAGTTGATAAGATCAGTCTATTATTGTACTGAGCAAATACAGTAATAATAGTGATTTCTGATCCAGTTTTTACATTTCACTCACGTGAATCAAGAGCAGAACTACTGTTTAGTCAATTATTTCTCCGTGAAAGTCCCTGCTATTTCACTGTAATAACGTTCGAAAATCGCTATAATATGGCAGGTTTAGTGTGGAGATTGGAGAATGAGTTCATAATACTTGTGGTGTGCAGTGCTTGTATACATCGACTTTCCAACGTTTTAAACATTGTTTTAATTTTTAACTACATTCCGCAGTGCTGTTTTCACTCATTCTAAGCCAAGTGTTTTCAACTTCAAAACTAGTTCTTTTTCATTGATTTTAAACAGTTGTCAGCTTAATTAACATAACATTTCTATTATTTAAGATCATCCAGGTGGCAAAAGTAAATATGGGCTACATTTTCGACACACAGTAAATGACGTATTCCATGTAAAGTTACTTATATAAAGTACAGTATATGGGCATGTATGACCATTTAGGTCCATGTGTGGCCAAACTCCATAAAACCTATGTACATGAACATGCATTTCCACATATTTCCATATGTTTTTACATTCTTTTGCATGCCGATATGATCATATTTGTCAATATATTTTCAGATATGTTCATACTTAAAACATATAATGCATTTACTTATGTTAAATGTGACATTATATAATGACATTTATTACATTTGCTTTAGGGAAAAAGGGCATTAATGAGATTATCTTTAATAGAAAATCGAATCAAATAGTATAATAATGCATTACAAGTTACAGCTAGATATTTTTATAGGAAATTTTAATTGATTGTCGTACAAAAGTCCAATTATCCAATTCTGTTCGTCAATTGGATAAAGCCGTATATGGAGGCATACTTACTCATACATTATATTTATTGCATACTAATTGCAAGGAAATTTTAATTGCTGTGTAATTTAAAATCATGACAGGAAGCTATGCAAAATTAATAATTTTACATTAAAAAATCCAAGGTAAAGTTAAGTGAAAAAGTCATGCAATTAAAGTTCATTTTCTCTTTAATAAATACTTTTAGTATGTAATAAACGGCTTTATCCAATTGCCGTACAAAAATTGTCTATATGTGGCATGTATTCAGTCATATGTTGCTATGAATTGTCAGTTATGGCAAATTATGGTCAGTTATGGATATTCTTAAATACATGTAGCTCAATTGTTAAATCCAAAGCATGGATTTTCAAGGGCTTTAAACGACCTTTGTTTTCGAAGCAAGCCTTAATTGCTGCATTCAACAATGCCTGGAATTCTTGAGAAAAATCTCGCCAACTCTAATGGCATGAGAAGACGTGTCATTAGTTAGGCTCATGAGCGAATTTAATTAGCACTTTTGGATCAGGTATATTACGCGGAGCTAATGATGGAAATGGGTTTATTGCGAGCCTGTTTCCGATTTCGAATGGCTTTACAACAAGGGCGAATGATGCAAACTGGGTAATTAAGAGCTCGTTCTTAAGTCATCGAACAAGTTTATCACACGGCCCAATGTTGGGAATGTTTGCTTTTTCAGGGGACATACCTTTGGAGCTGCGAAACAAGCTTGAAAAATGCAGTTAAGAAACGTTTGGGGCCCAACAGGCCTGCAGGCTTTGGGCCAAGTTAGTGGAGTTACATCCCATAAAATGTCTCCACGTCGGCATATTTTTTGAGAATGCTTGTCAAAACAGCTGCAAAAGTCACGAACACGTTGCAATTCTTGACAACAGTGTATTATTCTTTATGAGGACATGCTTATTCTGTTACGAAATGACCCCTTGCAATAAATGTGACACATAAAATTATCGTTTTCTTGGAATGCTAAAGGCATGATGAGGTATGTGACTTTAATGGCTTGTCGTTAACTTGTCATTCGTGTTTGTTACACGTTTTGTTAAATATCACTTTTTGGACGTAAGAACAAGCTTTATACAAAACAGATTGAAGCGGTGTCTTAGAATCGAGATTAACAAAATACCAATCGTACCAAACTATTCATTCAATCAAAGAACGATTTCTGTTTCTACTTTTATCATGTAACAACTGTTTCAAACCAGTTGCAACTAAACATCGTGTTATTGTTGTCAAGCTATTGGCCTCTCAAATACTTAAATGCTTCTATAATTTCTTTATAATGAGTTTTAACAGATCGTCT
Organism: Rossiulus vilnensis; assembly: GCA_034700785.1. NCBI lineage: Eukaryota > Metazoa > Arthropoda > Diplopoda > Julida > Julidae > Rossiulus > Rossiulus vilnensis. The sequence continues at coordinate 28,048 of JAQIXS010001048.1, read as the reverse complement.
TAACACATTTCAGACAAACTCTTATCCATTTATTGATGTTGCAAGTGCTAAAACAGCATTTGTGCCGTAAAAACAAACAACAACAAAAAACATATTTTTAACCACCAAGAGAAGTACAGTAATTGGTAATTGCCAAATGAAGTTGCAAATAATTGCCTGTATACAAGCATGTGCGCTTCACGTTTTAATGTAATATCCCGGTCATTGTACCAGCCCTGTTCAGATGTGCCATACAAATTCTAATTGGCATATCTTAGACATACCACAACACTCCAAGTTGACATGTCATACCTATTTTCGAGCAAAGCTTTTAAACAGGGCTCCCTGTAAAATCCCCTGACTTTCCCAGATTTAATTTTTTATTTTCTCCTGACCTTAGGGAACCACGTCGACCAAATTATAAGGGAAAAGAACCTGCATTTGGATATAAATAATGTTTTTAATTAGCTGATTGAGATTATCAGTGTTGTGTTTAAGCTATAGTAAGTGGAAAGGGGGACATCAAAAACAAAATAAAATTTTATGTGCTTCAATTATTTTATGGAACGCCATAGGCAAAAGGTTTTGAAAAATTCAATAAAGTATGGATTTTGGCATGCAGTTTTGCACAAACTTTGCTTGTAAATGTTATAAATAAAATGATTGACATAGGAGAAAATTATTGCCGCAACCAAAACGTTTTGAAAAAATCATCAAAGTTTGGATTTTGGTGTAATTTTTTGCACAACATTTGCTTATGTTATTAATCAAGGAATTCCGTAGGCGATTATTTTCATAAAATTAATCATAAACTGCCGTATGGATATTGCAGTATAATTCGCCATAGAAAAATACTGAAGAATATAAGTTAATGGAGCGCCGCAGAGATGTTCTAAAATTGTGATTACAATCCAGGATAATGGCCGACATTCCTATAACAAATTGCTCAGAAATGATAGTTTGTGGGTCGATTCTCGCAAAGCCTCAGACACGGTTAAACTAAATTTCACAAGATCATTGCACAAGATTGACCAAGTTTGTGAAATGGTATAATTAGACATTTTGGTTTTGAACAAAATGCTGTGCACAGTGTATGCAATACCTCCTGGATTGACATTATTTAAAGTCAGGAAGTCCCCTGACTTGTCGATAAATTTTCAAAATGCTCCTGACTTCCCCAGGTTTCACAGGTTCTGATGGAATAGGAACCCTGTTTTTAACATGCTATCAGTTTGATGTGGGCAGCATTGGCAAAGCTATAACTGCATGCATGCTACTTGAGCATGCATGGTCAACTTTTTCATCCAGCCTGTGTTCGCCCTTGACGCCAAATCCACGTCCACCACATCAGAGTCTTCGCAAAAACCCTATTGTGAAATTCTCGTGAAGGAGTTCGGGCGCCATGTGGAACGTTTTTACGGCGCCATTGTTCGGGAAGGAAAGAGTCCCATCAAGAGCGCCGACGTAACGGATATAAGAACGTTGGGGATGCGGAGGGTCATCGAACTTAACGGTTGAACAAAACTACTTCAATCCTTTTTTTATTTCCCCTTCATCTTCTAAAGACGGCGTTGAGCCCGATGGATGTCATTATTAATTTATTGCGCACTTAATTTGCAGGACGGTGCAAAAAATGAGCGCCGAGTGCTTATTTGACTAATAGGTTATTAATTGACTGCTAACGCGTATAAATTGAGACGCAATCAGGCGCATCTTCGGATTAATTAACTGTCGAACAGCCTTTTGGCACTCGAATGGCAAAACCACGGCGCCCAGGAATCCAAGATGGCCGCCGCCAGAGGGGGAAAGCCGATGGAGAAGAGCTTCGTGTAATGAAAATCTGATAAAATCGGATAAGATCAACAGTGAACGTAATTCGTGTGCAACAAAGACATTCCACTGACGTAAATTCAAAAATGCCCAAAATTACGATGTGTGCTACGAGTGTGCTAAAATAGTTCGGGTTTTGTTTTGTGTACTGAACGTGATTTCATCTTTCAATAGACATCATATGCAGCTAAATAAAGAGATAAAATGCGTTTACTTCACGAGTCTCGAAAAGATCGTACTACTAAATTGAAAACAATTAGCGTGTTTCTGAAATTTACATAACCTGAATATGTCAGTCAAATGTTTAAAGCATTTTGCATGCTCAATTGTAATATTTAAATGAATGTTGTTCTGTCCAGCTAAACATCATTTTGACACAATTAGAAATACACTCAGTGTATGTTTGCATATGTTTTTTAAGATCAAAATGATATGGACAGAACAAAACTCTTTATAAGGAACTGAGCATATTATTTGTAGATATGAAAACATATTCTGGATGCATATCATTTATATAGGTGTTCCATACATTATCTACATGTATTTAGCATGTTAACCGCATCCCCAACATGTCAGAAATATCTAGTTTTGTAATTACATGAAGGATGCCAAACCATACCGTAATTAAGAATCGACGTTTCAGGAGAGGGAAAAACTGAATAGTTTCGTAAAAATATAGACAGCACTAATTTGATTTCGTTCAAACAACATGTTCAGACGTTGTACACTGTACACCATTAACGTTCAATTACGATAACAGAAACGAGAACATAGTGAAACAGTTGTTTTCGTCAAAATGTTTCAAATTCAAATATTATGCCATTGACGTTTATAACATTTTTATGTTTATTTATTCCAGGAACAAATTATGCATGGAATAAGATGTAGCCTATATTCCAATGTTAACTGTACGTTTTATTTCTACAAAAACGTGAATATCACGAATCTTTCCAAATATTCCGACCTAATTTCCGTTGCTTTTCTTATAGTGTGCTAAAATGTTATCCCAATCTTCTATAGTAAAAGCTTCTCATATATAGTAAAAGTAGAAAAGAAAATCTGACTGATCCACGACAGCCCATTTTAAATGTCAATTTGTATCAAACTGAGAAATTTCACCAGCTTCCCTTCATACATATTTAGATGGTCAGCAATCCATGTGATTAATCTGGCAACTTAATTTGGTGCTCTGGTTGGTGGGTCTTGGAAGTTCTTTCCTTTCCGGAAATAACGCAAGATCATTCGGAGTTTTATCACTTCGCGGTCAGTTTCAATGAAGACAGATTATTTCCAGTCTTTCAACCAAACAATCCTCGTTCGTATTCCGGCATTGCAACATTTCTTTGGTTTTACAAGCCCACCTTTAGCACCTATTTACTCTGGACCGTGAAAATGCGTTACGGAGGGGTAATGTGCTTCACACCAAGAATTTTGGGAGGTGCTGGCGTATAATGGCACAGGTTAGAAAGGAGGTGCTCTCAAGACCTCACCAAACTTGGATATAAAATTAGTCACGCGTGTTAACTTTTTTGTTTTCATTTTTAGTTCCAGTAAATAATGGCATTCACAATTTTTGGAATCTTCTGAATACCGTACTTCTAGGAATCCTTGTTAAAATATGTTTCATGAATTCGGAAGGTACCGTACAGGATATCCATAAATTATCCTTCCACACCGAACTCATTAAGGCTTGTAATGGGGTGAATAATTTATGGACCCTGAGCATGCACTACCAGTGTGAAAAATACTTTTTTATATTCAACTTGTTTTACTATAGGCTTACAATTATCCTTCCAGAATTTTATTTTCAATATCTTGGTTTACAATTTCTTATGTAAAAAATAAAAATGATGACATTTGGCATGTTTTGAAACACTTAAATGTACAGTAGGTGAAGAGCGCATAAAGAACATTGATGACATACTGTACGTGTAATGTATGCCATTGATATGTTCAACAAACAACTATGATGCCAGTGAGGTCATATTAATTTGTGCTTTTCCCTGCTAAATGTTTAAATTGTTAAAAAAAAACCATGCAAATATGGAATATATGCATCGGACGCAATTTAATGCCACTATTTCAATTCCAGAAAGCATGTTTTTGAAATGATTATGGTTATTTGAGAAACATTTTTAGATATATCATTGTTCATCGTGCTCTTTATAACACTTAAAAACATATTCGCTATGCGTGCATAAAACTAAAAGGCATTTGTTGAAAAATTGAAATAACATTTAATGTGCTAAATGAAGTTGTAGTGCCATTTTGTACCCTTGCAAAAACCAAGGTTCTTCCTTATTGCACAATTAAAAAAAAGAAATGAAAAACAGCGCTTTGCAAAGCTTCTACCTTTCTAGAAAGCAACTAGAAAGGTTCCTAGAATTGACATGATTTTATGGTATTATATACTTTTCCGAAAGCATGTTTTCACCATAACTATGGTTATTTGAACGATCAGTCCTTGATACATACATCTTTATTTTATTTTAATACTCCTTTATGCTCTTAAATAACACTTTAGCGCATGCATAAAATGTCCCTCCGCTAATGTTTATGTTTTTTTTTTCAATATATTGACCAACTGCCTATTTTGACCCTTGACCACTTTTTGAAGGTCCCTCCGTACTAAAATAACTCTCCGTATATTGACTGCTGCAGGGTTCTTTTTGCATAGACACTTTTAAGCACGCATATTTAGTTCCACTTTAGTCAAGGAAATGCGCCTGTAGTAAAATTTCCCTTGAGGTACACATGAGTAACCATAATTAGTTGTGAATTGTTTTGACAGTTTTGAAAATTGTATCTTCAGAATGTGTTCCATCATGTAATTTCAAACAAATTTTAGTAACTTTAGTATTGCATCATATTACTGGCGTGTTCTCTGCAGATTTAAATTCACAATATGAAGCTACAAGATCAATATTGATTGCAAAGAGTAATTTTTAAATTTATATGCTTGTAATTTCAGTATAACATCAGCAAAGTCAAATTTCACACCTCTATTGAAAGAACTAATCTTAACTATATCATAATAATAAAAAATAAAGTACATAATATATGCACATGTACTTTTTAAATGAAAATGATGATAATTAACTTTGTTTTAGGTGGAAAAAAGTAGGGTATTGTTTTTTAATTTAAAATCGAAATAATAGTACTTTGACCACCTGGCCACACTTGTCCGGCAGGTTAAGCGGTCACTATAGAAAGGTTTCACCGTAGTTTAATTTCAGGGCAGGGTGTCAAAAAGCTGACATTTCCTTGACGCTATTTATGGACCGCCTAGGCTTTCTGACCGACCAGAATCCCAAATAATTTGACATGACAAAAAAGTGATGCCAAAAACATTTTCACAAACCATATTTCACAAGAAAAACGATATTACGCATTCTTGTTGTGTTTGCAGCAAGCACGATTTTGCTCACACATAATCGTTGCACACAAAAATGCGTCAGTTGTTTCATGTCACACATATTTCGAGGTACATTTCCTTATGAAGTTTGCCTGCATGTTTTGAAATGCCATAAGTTCTTGAGGTGGAACTTCTTCGCGTACCTCCTAACCGTAAAACCCGTTCTCCAGGCACCTCGCCATCGGGATCTTCTTGTCCTCCCTTTGATGTCACTGCCGATTTGCGAGCCAATGTCACACGCACGTAACTGCTAAACAGCTCAAGTGCAGCTTACAATTAACCTGCACCGGTTCCCGCCGTAAACTTTAAATAGGGCCATTGTTGCCCGTTTTATAACATATTAGCTTACGGCTCTTGAACAATGCTCATCTTTTGTTGTAATTTTACACTGCGGTTTGAGCTTGCAAGGCGCTATAAATAGCTCGCTGGAACGGAGCTGCATGGAGCATATGCCATAACTGCAAACGTAGAACGCTGCATATGTGCCACCCATGCAACGTTATTGTAGCACTCCGAACCATCCAAAATATGTTTTTGAACGTGTTTCTATCATGTGTCGATAATACATTCTTACTCATGAGTGTTGATTTGGGGGAAAGGTTCTTGCGAAAAATGTGATTGAATACTGATGATGATGGAAAGCCATGGAAAATGGAAACTTGCTCCACTTGAAAACAATGTTCGGGACAATGAAACGCGGCGGTGTCTGGGAGAAGCTTGGGAATGTTGGTGAAAATCACAGTATACCTTCATGAAATTCCGTCAAACGTTTCCAGGAAGTTTTTGAAAAAAATAAATGAAAATAATAATTATGGAAATGTCAAAAACCGTGAATGGAGATAATTTAAGAAAAATAGGTTAATGCGGAATTTCACAAAAGAAATACTGCGAAGGTTCATTCTTTTCATATGACAAAGATGAGCACTATGCCATTATTTTGTTAGCCAGCCGCAGTTTTCTCAAAGTAGGAAAATTGGTCAATGCAAAGTTTTTAGAAGTCAGATTTAAATGGAAGCAATACTGCAAAACATCATAATGTTGTTTATATAGAAAACGGCAAAGATTTACAGAATATATACATGCATATCGGCAGGCATTTGCCAAACGTCATTTCTTGAAAGCTTACATATGCATATAGTTTTCTTGGGTTTTTGATGGTAGGAAAAATTGGTGAATGCGAAGTTTTGCAGAAGTCATATTTAAATTGAAGCAATGCTGCAAAATCAAATAATATTCATAGCAAATGACAAAATGCATGAACATGAGGTCAATTAAGTATACATGTATGACGGGGATTTTGTTACTGCTTGACTATCACACGTCCAAAGCAATTATGGGAATATGAATCGAAATATACGTCAGGTTTTCGCTCTTTGATCGCTTTTAGGCACTTATCGAGTTGTTTATCTGGCTTTGGCAATATTCCACGATAGGCATATACATGTATTTCTTCGGATTGTATGACTATCTCAGTGTTCTTAAATTTAATGTTTTAAAACCACTTGCATCTGTTCGATTATATCCTATTTTTGATGTTCCGAAGGCTCCGAAGCATTTTTATTGAGTTTATCAAGCTAAGATTTTTCAAATTCTAGCGAATCCGGAAGAGAGATTTCCTATAGTGAGTTATGCAAACTAATGTCTGCTTTGATTAAGGAACAAATTTCGCACTGTGTTAGGCATTTCCAAATCCTGGTTTGCTTCACATTTTCGAATTTTAAAACAAATGACGACATTAAATAAATTTTTTTTTGTCATTCACTATTGCTTCATCTACTCATTTCCTGGTTCGTATTATAAGACAATTCATCAATAAACAGCAAAAGATCTTATCGCATTTCCGAATAACTGGGAAGGGGGAAGCTCGTGTGTTGACTCGGAAAATGTCTTGCAAGCACACGAATTCTGCCGGGGAGATGGTGAATTTCCGCATTTTCATTTCCCTATAAACCCCAGTAACCCATGCACGTAAAAGAATTGCATTGAAATTTCGATGCATTTTTGCATTTCAATGCATTTTCATAAATGCATTTTTTTTCATATAAGAATTTCCGAATAAATTTTACAATTTCATCCTTTGTACCAGATGTGAACAAGCCCACATGAAAAGTTTGTCTTTCGAATACCTGCATGACGAATAAATTTGCAGCTGATTTCAAATATGAGGAGGTTTTTTCAGTCAGAAATTCTCTGAAATTCCGCCTTTAATGTTCAGAAACTGTTTCCCATCGGAGGGCACCACGGGCAGATGCCGCATCCCGTAAAAAACCGGACGAAAACGTTAAAAAAAGTTTCAAAGTTTAAATGTTGAAAATGGTAAAAAAGTTTTTCTTTGGAATACCTGCATCAAGTCCCCCGCTATATTATAGGATTAAACGTATAACTTGGGCACGATTTTGTTCAGATAGCGTATTTCTGCAATTCCAGAAAAGAAAAAGAAAAAAACACTTCGGAAACATGACAGAAATTTGTGAAATGCAAAGCTTCATTTCCCCAAAGGCCTTCGATCATTCGAAATCTCTTCGACTTCAAATGCCGGCATGGGTGGTTTTACAGGGTCCGAAACTCGCCGGAATTCCGCCGGTAACGTGCAGGAACTGTTTCCCATCCGATGACAACCCGGGCAGACGCCGCACCCCGGAAAACCCGGCGGAAAATGTTCCAAAGCTTTCGCTTGGTCATCCTCGAGAAGCCCGGAAAAGAGCGCAGGCATCCCCGCTCCCCCGTCCTCAGCGCGGCCAAAATTGTGCAACTTTCCCGCACCTCCATCCCGGAAACTAAAAAACCCAAATCGGAAAGCTTACCGTGAGGCAGCAGCAGGCCAGAAGCACCAGCGGCACGAAAATCCGGCACGTGCATCCCATGGCTCGCGGGGTTCCAAAGCCTGGCGGAGTGGGAGATGCGGTTTCCGGGAGCGGCGAACTATTCCACGGCACGTTCTGACACTGGCGCGGGGCGGGCTCGGTGGTTGCTGTGCGGGACCGGGACCAGGCTCAGGCAGTCGCCCCTGACGCCGCTCGGGGAAGCAGACTCATATCGCGCGATTTGGGGCGTCCGAACTCCTCTCCGTCTTCACGCAAACTGCGCTCTCTGACGGAACCGAGCGCTTGCCTCTTCCCTTATCCGCTAGGCCAGCCCACAAAACTTGGGGGAATCGAAGGCGGAGGCGGAGGCGACCGACCCCCGGAGTCCGGCGGATATCGCGGAGGAAGACGCCGCGGGGCTCTTTTACCCAAAAGTGGCAGTTTTTTGCTGGGCTGAGATGCATTCTCGCTGGGAGAGGGATGGGAGCGTAACTTAAATTACGTAACCACGGTTTTCGGATTTTTAACCCCCTCCCTCCCCGTTGTAACCAAGTGTAACCGACAGCCCAAACCCCCATCCTTATATATTACGCAACCATCTTGAAATTTACTCAACACTACCCCCCCTCATCCCTTTCCTAAAATATTAAATTAACATGTGCAGAAAATCATCTTCCCACGTGAGACACTGCCATTTTTGATACCTCCCGGAAGGCACGAGTTTCATTTGTATTTCAAGAAAATCGCTCGTTCTAAAATTATAGCTAAAAACGAATGCTGCAGATGGGGGCAGGTCTGAATCCCCTGTACTCTTGCTATGTGCATCTTCAGCTTTCCAGAAAACTAACCACAGTCGAATCTACCCTCCCCTCTTGTAACCACGTGTAACCAAACATCAAATCCCACCCTTCTTCTACCTGATGATGTAATTTATGGATGCTCCCTCTGAATTCCCACTGAAATTATTGGAAATAAGCGTTATTAGAAAGAAATATACTCCAGAACTAAATCATTCCAAAGCCCTCTTTGAATCGGTAAATGAAGCTTTGTTATGGGCAACTTAGAAAGACTGGCTTTGAATTTTGTCAAATTAGTACACGTACATGATAATACTTTGCTGAAAATATTAACTTATGCATCCACTATAGAAAACTTCCATTTAGTTACTTCAAATTTACCATTTGCTCATGAATACTTTAGCCCCTACATCTAACGGAAATATTGGAACCCCAGTAAGGGCCAACTTGAGGCGCCCTTACTTCATGTGTGTGTATCCCATCACACAGAAATGTCTATTTATTAACACAAATATATGATTAAAAATTTAAGAAAAACGTACCTCTTTGGTACAAAGCTGATTAAATAGTGCATCAGTATTTTAAGATCTTTGACCACCACATGTCTCATCACCCATCCAGCTTAGCTGTACCTCGAGGATATACATGAATGTAAAAATCGAAATTAATCTGACCTAACCTCGGATAATCGAGCTTTAGGCAAAGACGGGAGGTGATGAACAGGCCTAAAAGATCATTATTAACGTCATTATTCAAATATTGTGAATTTAATATGATAATTTGTGGCTGATTTGTAATGTTAACCATGAAAAACAATTATGTGGCTGATAAGTAATGTTAACCATGAAAAACAATTATATCTTTGCTCCAAAAACTTATTATAATTTCAAAATTTATTTTTTCCCTTGTAGAATTGATTGTATGCGAGGGTTTAATTTATTTTTTATAATCTGAAAATGGCTCGCTCATGTTTAAAAAATAAATGAACTTGTAATAATATCGAGAGGGCAACCCTGTTTTTACAGGCCACATATGTTTTTTTAAAATTAAATTAATTTTTTGTTTCATTTGTAGTAATTTTGTAAAAAGGTAACAATTTTCATTATTAAATTTAAAAATCATAACAAATTACTCGACCCTAGTAGACAGCCAATTCTATACGGGTGAAACTAATCATCTGCTTAAAATGCATTTGTACGAGGCGTTCATTTATTAAAATTTAAGACAAGATTACAAATCCAGGCTTTTGGTCTAAATTTATATATATTGTTTTCTTATAATTATTACTAAGTCTTCGAAAAAGTCATCACAAATTATGACTTTAATTTTTCCAAAGAATTGATGAGGAATATTAAGTAAGAGAACGCCGTTGGCAAAATTTTGTAAAAAAATGTTTAATATTCATGGATATTGGCCTGTCTCTCTTTCCAAAATTTGCTTATAATTATTTTTAATTAATGTAACGCCGTGGTCGAAATTCGAGAAAAATTAATCACAATTTATCATAATTTATTTTGGCTTTTGCAAACATTTATTGACGAAAATTAACAAATGGGTTCGTAAAGCGCCGTTTGCTCTTAGTTTTTATACGAAATTCATTTTTTTTAAATGTTGATTAAAGTAACGACGTATAAAGCCAAACATTATTCAAAAATTATTAACAAAGCCAGCATGGATTTGGGTTGTGGGATTTTTCTAACAGACCTTATAAAAACACGGTTTAAAAAAATACAGAAATGTTTTAAAACTCGTGCTTTGCGTGTCTTAAAACACAAGTGACATGTTACCGAGGAATGGCTTGTCTAATACATGATATCTGCATGTACATGCAATTGGTACGTTTAAGGGTACGATAAAGGCATTTATATCACTACGATGTAATATCTCAGCGCCATCTATGAAAAATTCAGCACAACTGCTTGGAAACAACATGGAGAGTCGTTTTGAAGACATGCAAACTGCATTTCAAATGTATTAGTCAAGAACCAAAACATGGTTAATACATAATTGACATTTGTTAACATGATTTTATTTCTATATATGAAATCATTTTGGTTTTAATAGCTATAACTATAGATAAAAGTAACATTATCAGCTCTGGTTTTGAAATGTAAAACAACAGTATTTCTTAAAGCAAAAAACACTGCAAAATGTACACAAAAAATATGGAATAGAAGCGGTTTAAGAAAGTTGTTTGCAAAATCTTCCCATAATTCATTGCATGTCATATCTTTTTATTTAACATGCTACTTTATATTCTCGGGCACATTTATCACGAATGACTGTCGGGACAGAAAATAAATAATAACTAATACGCGCATCGTTAAACAAAATGTAAATGATGACCATATTATTCGCATGTTTTATACTTGTAATAAATAGATGCATGAAATGCAAAAGTTATATTTTTTATAAAGAAAAAAATCCCTAAATTGACTATCAATGGTTTTATGTGACACCCTGTAAAGAGCTTTTATTCCGTCACCCTGCTGGCATATTCTGCATAACATTTTACGCTGTTTTGTATTAGTACAAATACATTGTAATAAAATGCTAGAATTCTTGCCAAGAAGGAAGTTCTTTTTCCCCTCCACAAAATAATGATAATAGTAATAGAAAAGTCAAAGCAGGAACGAACGGCAAACAGGAATAAATCCTTTCATTTGTCAGCGCCATATCTAAGCAACGTTCCATGTTTCCTTCAGGGCGCCCGTTTCTAAAATTGGGAACTGATTAAAATTTGAAATGAATTAATTTGAAAATCTGACGGATTTTCACCACTTTTAAACGTTGGGAAGAAATCCTAACCTGGCTCAGACATTGCATTTCAGTTAAAACGCATCATTGTATGGCAAATAGTTTGATAAAAATGCCATGTTTTTAGTAAAATTTCATTTGAAGCTCCAGTCACATATGAAAATGAAGCTAGTAAATAGCGTTCTACAAAATATGTAACAGTTTTTCATGTTTATCTACATGTGAAAGAAAAACTTGATGGAAAAATTCTGAAAGAAATGATGCCTGGGACATGTTCATACATTCACTTTCACTTCTCTGACGCTCATTTAACATTGAAGTTGAACTGTTAAAATAGTTAATGCATGTTTAAACGTGTTCGTTAACATATTTTAACTGCTATTTCTTGCATTTCTTAAATTGCTGCTTAGCAATTTATTTTTTCAATTCTAGGTGGCATCACTATTGGCCTCTTTTTAAAGTTTATAAACACTTTGAATGCAGTAAAAAATGTTAAGTTTTCTTTCTTGTGAAAACGAAATTTTAAATTGACGCCATGTGTTTTTCCGATATTAGACTGCTTTCTTTTCTCTACGCCTATTTTTTATAAATGCTGCCTTGAACAAATGTTTTCAAAGTGCATTAGGCAAAATGAATCCTGTATAAACTCTTTTCTTGGAATTTTTGCAACTAATTTGTGACGCCCTTATTTCTTACAGTTACATTAGAAATACTTTGACGCCATGAATAAATCGATGACAAGTTTTGTTTGCAAATAAACATTACTATAGAAGGTCCATAAGAAAAACATTATTTGAACTATAATTATAACTCATATTCAAGGGAAAATTTTTAAACCTCTAAGGAACAATGACATTTAGAGGCAGTGAGAAGTTATATTAACAAAAGCAATTTTTATATTCTTCTTGAAATACGTTATTAGTAGGCTGTATGTATTCTACCACGTAGAATTGGTCGTCCACTAGGATATATGTATCACATTTCATACATTTTCAAAATGTGCTGTTTATTTATACAAAAAATAAACACGGAAAAAGCTGTTTTTGTTTATTTCTATATACATTGTATATAAAGGGAAAAAGTTATAATAAATGAAATGTTTCACACCCTAGTGGACACTGTGGTAAAAATAAATACTGCCTTGATGTTAAGTATTTTTTAACATGGAACCCCATGTAGTTCCATGTACTATATGGGATTCCTTAAACTTCAAAACAACAGTTTGTAAAGCGCCTTTTCAACGTCTTGCAAGGGTGCAATCTTACTTCAGATGTCTGCTTTTAAGTGACTGTCAGGTGCCTTCCAGGTGGCGCCACCGTACCTGACTGGTTCCGTGGCCACCCACGTGACCACGTGCGCCAGCAAACATTCATCTAACTCAAAAAGCGCGATTGGTTCCAGCCGATGGCAGTTCGGTTATATATGGTGAGATCGTCTGCCAGCGCAGTCTGTCATCCAGCACACTGTCTGCACACTGTCTGTCGCTTACTCTGTTCGATAAACAACTTTTTACTGTAACTTCGGCCAGATTTACCAGACGGTAGTAAATTTGTGGTACTGCAGCTTTCTGGACACGCAATCTGCAGAATCTGGCAGCCGGGAATTCTGTCTGGATTCCAGAAAAAGAAAATAAGACGTAATTCATGTTAATACCTCGAAAATTCTGCCCATTACGTTAACATGTCGGCGTTTTTGCGTTTTTCTGAAGAAAGCTTTTCAGTTTTTGCTTCAAAACTTGCAAATGATTCAAATTTGCGAATCGTGAGAAACTGAGCCAGTTTTTTCCAATGCATGAACTTCGATAATATTTTATACATTCTAGTTATTGCGTTGTTGATATTTTTTTCAAATGTGCAATTTATTAGGTGTCTGAGCAATAAAGATTTGTTTGAACTTAATTTTCAGATTTGCATGATTTCACTCCAAGATATCGGTGCGGATATTGAGCGATTTATTAACCATCGACTTTTGGCTAACTTGTCCTTTTGTACATTTTCTCACATGTAGTTATATTCCTATTTTAAAGTATTTTGCAAAATACGTTTTCTTTAACTTAAAGTAAATGCAACTTTCAGTATCTTTAAACGATATTGGAAGTTTTTCGAACTTTGGTTTCATTATTGAGCATTCGAATTTCATGAACTAAATTAGTATTTGTTGAATTTGTTTCAAGTGTTTCAAGTGTTTTTTATAATTTCCAATTAATTTGTACATTTTTTAAAATTTGTATATTCAATATTGTGAACATATCTTTTAAGCATTTTTCAAATTGTTTAATTTTCTTTTACTTTAAAAATGTTGCGGAAAATGTGGGGGAGATGGGTCTAGCTATTTTTGTCTCAAAATGATATAACTATTTGATTTAGAATAGCAAATAATTTGTTGACAAACGATAAAAACTCAATTAGGTTTATCTAATTTATTTTTTCAAATTTCGTCTACGATGGTAATAACGATAAAAACAAGATTTCCAATATTGGATTTATGTGTACATTTCCATAAAAACTTGTTGAAAATATCAAGGGAACGCCACTAGCGCACTTTCTAGAAACTAGATTACCATTTGATTTACAAATCATGTGCACATTTTTTTAATACACTTGTAGTATCATTTTGCAACGCTTTAGGCAAAAGTTTGAAAACTGAATCTCCAAATCATGGATTTTGGCTTGATATCCCATCATATTTTAGAACAACATAATCAGTCATGAGATATAAGATACATCTGTTTACTTTTTATAATTATTAATAAAAGAATCGTTGAAGGCTATTTTGGAGTATTTATAGCTAATAATGGATTTTTGCTAAAACTTCACACAAATGATGGCATTACTATCAAGTTAATTTCATAGGCAATTTTTAATGTAAATTTTCAATCATAGATTTTGCTTTATCCTTTCAATTCAAAAATTTTCAGAAATACTTTTAATCAACGAAGCACTGTAAATTGAGATTTTATTTAAAAAAAAAGACTTTAATAAAACGTTAGGCGAACGAATGAGGTCGTAGCATTATGTTACCTTACGAATAAATAATTAAGGTAGACAAAAAAAGAAAAAATATGGTTTTACCCCAGAAATTATGGACGATATCAATATGCCAATTACTTCACACATTACACACGAATATCTACGTTAGCGTGTTTGTGTTCATCTATGAATTATTAAACGTTTTTAATTAATAATTCTGCATCCAAATTACTTGCTCGTGTGAAACTTGCCTTAATATCAGAAAGCGTGTGTCGTTGCATAAAAATTCGATAAAAAATTATCATCCGCGCAAAGTGCGTTCAACGGACGCGTCGACGTTCGACGCAACGCGCGTTGCCAAACCATAAGATCACAAGCGCCCGACATCCTCACAATACGTTTTTTCAGCTTAATGCATTGTAGGGGTCATTCTTCGGTCCACCTACTATAGTGGTGACAAAGCGGAAATTGATATTACAGTTAATACAACGTGATGCTAATGTGAACATCCGTTTGCAGCAGTAAATACTGACTATTCCTTGATTGGATGAAAAGTGGAGAAAAATATGTGGGCACTAAAAACTGCAGATATCCAAGGGGAAAATGATCAATATCACAAAAGCAAAGCCTGGTAAGGTGGACACCAATAAAGGTTATTTAACACGGAATGACGTCAGTGTTGAGAACAAACATGTTTCAGAAGCTCATGGACGTCAAAACGAAGGAATGAAGGACAGCAATGCACCACTGTACCACTTATCACAAGAGAATATGTGGTGGTGCAATACGTGGGATACATACGAGGTTATGGAAGGATGGCGTCGAAACAATCGCTTAACTAAGTTCTCGCTTCTGATTTCCTAATTGTGTACTACGTCTGAAACAAAATCAAATTAGTCTACATGTATCTGTATTTTTCATGAAACGTTCCAGTTATTTCCCTTTCCTGCAATGTTGATTTTTTGGCGCTTGGTGCGTTATGGTGTGGCACCCTTCAAGCGGGGAATTGGCGCCTGAACTAGGTTGTGCAAATTTTAGCATGCTGCTAAACAATCCTTCTTGCGCATTTGTTTGTTGTCGGTGCCGACGCAGGCAACATATTTTTACTGATATGATAATGCGCGCCTGTTGTTTGCACAGGCTCCTGCCCCGCATCAAACCTAGGAAATTGTTCTGGTTTGGGACTGATGGCGACCTACATAATCCAAGCTGAAAGACAGGTTGCTCCGACCTCAACTTGACTTCACATATTTCCCAAACATGGCCATTGTGTTCTACAGGAAGAAGAGAGTGCCTTTCGTTAAGCGCCGGCTGTCATATTATTGTAATTGTCGATCTGTTGCTACCCACCTGCTCATCCTTTATTTATTGGATATCATTACTCTAAGCCCCTAATCAATATTAATCGACTGGCAGCTACATCCTCGCTGTATATTATTGCCCCTTGCAGTAGCGCACCTTGGACTTGCTTAGGTGGGGGTAAAGAAATAACTTTTAAGAGGAATTAGGAGAACGTTATCGCATTGTGCGCCCCTGGTCCTTTGCGATACCTCCCAATCAGTATATAGTGACATCACTGTGGTGCCTGTCAGGTTAGATGTGTAATGTGAGGTCAGACCGCGGGGGTGGAAATGAATCGAAGTGATAAACCCGATTGGTTATTATACATGTAATGTCGGTTGGTATGATCCTGAAGTCATTAACCTTATTTGCACACATGAGCATTCTCCAAAGGGCATGATGAGGTTACTCTACCCTGGTGGAAAGATCAGTATATCGCATAGGTATTTCAACTGGGCTACAACTCAGAATATGTCAATTTCTGGTTTAAGGTGGTGTTTTACATCAATTGAATTGTCATGTTTGTTTCAGGAAAATAAAAAGCATGTCGTTGAACCCCATAGATTTTACAGGATTGGTAGTTTGGTCATTTCTGAAACAATGGTGCTCTATGGGAGAATGGTTAACAAAATTGCTTCTTTTTGAGTTGTGGCACTTTTGAAATGCATGTGCGATATGTCAGTACAAATATACTCAAATGTGGTGGTATAAGTAAAACGTTTAGTGATGTCACTGAGCACACTGATATCAGTAGTCCAAATAACCACTATATGTCAGTATAAAGTGATAACACTATACAATTAGAGATAACTTATTATCGTGATTTCACTAAGAAAAGACCTGTGACCCTCAGATCGCTCTGGAATGTGGTCTGTATGTGTAATTCGGGGGAAATGGCATTTTTAGGGGCCGACCTTCCGTCTTGGATGGGGGGGGGGGGGGTAATTGCCCTATCCTTGCGACCATGATTTGCATTGGGAATGTGAGCAAAAGCTGGGTCACCTTGATTAGAAGGGTGATTATTTATGTGCCTAAATGTAGAGTGGAATTCTGCATTATTGGTTGGGGAAAAAGGATTGGGTGAAATGGTTGACATTCCTTTAATATTTGCGATTCCCGGTCAATGATGGGCAAGATGACTAGGGGGCGCTGGAAGCTAAAAATCAGAGGTGTGGTGAGAATTTAAAAGAGGTGATCAGGAGAATTGAAGCAGTTGTTATTGTTGTGGTTGATGATTGGGTTGGTGTTGCGTGGCCATGCACCATTTGGGTATCTATTTTGTATATGTCGGACATGATGAATTGATGACCATGGATGACCACAAGTGAACTTGTTCCTATTTGATGAGTTGAATATTGTGAAGTGCATCAACCAGGTGTGATTGTATTTATTTATATAATTTTACATTGTTACGCAAACGTAATTTGGACAGAGGAAATTGTGTTTTTATTATGGTTGGAATTGGTTGTTGATTAGAGTCTATTTATCATGTATACGAATCCTATTTGACCCGATATAATGGTCACTATAAAGTGTTAATTGACTCGAATGTAAACATTGATTGATAATACCATGCCCAATTGAAATAATTTGAATGAGAAAAGTGATAACCCCTGAATGAATTATCAAATCCAACAAATTAACAGTAAAATTAATTCAGTCTTATATTGATTTGATTATCTGATTTGATTCCTACCTTGTATTATGCCCTCGTGAAAGGCTAAAAGCGAACCACCAGTCATAAAGTGGTGCCGAAACCCGGGACTCTCACAATATCTGGTAAAGATTAATTGGGATTACTTGCATTGTTTTATGTGTTCCATTTGGATTTGTGAACCCCCTTGTATGGATTGAATTAATAGGGGCCGGAGAGTGAGCATGTGAGTTGCCATACGGGATTAATTGGGTGTCACCCTACGAGCAAAAGGGGTTGGTTAGCGTATTTTTAATTTTTTTTGGCGTCGGTTGTAGGAACTGGGGAGCTGTGTTTTCGCAAGCGGCTCGATAGCGCCTAGATGTCTCAGTTGGCTACCTACCGAACCATCAGTCACAGACGTACTCAGTATTCAAAAAATCACTAAATGTAGTGATGTAAGTTGCAATTAATGATGGGTTTATTAGCGGGAACTCGAAGGCATGACGAAATGCAGTAATGTTCTGTGGGGTCTCATGTAATTTAATAGTTTTTGTTTTCCTCAAAAGTTAGTTTTAAACGCAGTTAATTAAGACATTCTCATTGTTTGGCAAAATAATTGCATATTGTGGGTGTAACACGAAGGTTCCATTTGTGGGTCTTACTGGGAGGATGTAGGAAGATAGATAGGAATTGATTGGAATCATCATGATTGGATACTACATGTACATAAGTCTAATGGTTCGTAAAACTTTCAAACGTTACTAATTTGAGATCAATGCTTTGTTGCGTTTGATTATCCATATATTCTGCAATCAGTGTCTTTCAGTATTGCTGATTGGATATTATTTTGATAAAGTATGGTTCTGCTGATTTACAATGCACAATTTTGTATGAACTTTATATTTTCTTGGTTATGAACATTACTTAGGAACGTACTATAAATATATATTTTTAGGTTTATTTTTCATTTTTCGGTTTATTAAATTAGAATTTAGTAAATCATTTGTCTTTCAATCATGGTCTTTAATTTAAAATTTATTTATTTATTTTTTATTAAAGTTCATTTGAATGAAGCTTTAAAATCATTAGATGCATTTCTACGAAGTAATGCATCTGTCGAACTAAGGATATACTTGCCAAGATTCAGAAGGTAATCACCCGCCAATCAGTTCAGATAAAAGATGATCATGTCCTACAAATCAAAATATCTTAAATTAAGATGTCCGCGAAATAAATCAAACTGCATGATATGTACGGAAATTTGTCAAAATAAAAGAGATGTAAAGATGCATTTGTTTTGAAATCTTGAATCAAACAAAATATGAAAAAGATATGCAATCATCTATTATGTTAATTTATCATTCGTTCGGTTTATTTCATGGTCATTTCTTTGAAAATGTATATATTGAAAGATAGATTTACCCCTAATACATGTTTACTCAAGCATTTATAAAATATGAGGTATTTTATAAAATGTGTATAGTCTTTGATTTTATAGTGTTAACATGAGTGAAGCTTATGTGCTTAGATAAGAGCATTCCAATACCTTTATTACTGAATGATGATGCCATTCACGCGGCAATAAATGGATTAAGAAATTGATGATAACGGATAATATGGGGATTAAATTACTTGAGTAAAACATATTTGGACATCATTGGAAAGAAGTATAAACCGCCATTCTCTAACTTTTTGAACTTCTGCAGGAGAACGCGGGACTGAGAGTGTTATCAAAGAGTTACTGTACCTCTTTGATAGCACTCTCGGTTCCGCACTCGAGGCTCGAGGGACTACTATCAACTCTCATATCACCACCAATCGTTAACAACTTACCGATTTGTGGACATTTTTACAACCATTCGTTTTGTTTTGGTCATTAATGATAACACTATATGCGAGCGTTTCTAAAAAGTTGATTACCGTTGCACAATTCTATGCAAAAATTTGCTCAGTGATATTAGACTTGCGTATCGTTGAGGAAATGATTTGAATAACTAATCTTCAGTCATGAAGTTTAGCATAAAACTCCACACAGGTTGTTTTTGAAAGTAATTGTTGGGAACGTGGTGTAGGCGAAAATTTAACAATAATACATTGTAGAAAGCAAGCATTTTTTTAAATTATGATTTATTAAAAATATATTAATTATTTAAAAATTAGGCATTATTTGTTTTCTCGAACATGAGCCTATATAATGTTATCAATTAGCAGAGCTCCCTCCTCTGAGTTGATAAACTCAAACTCAGAATCCTGCTGTTAGGAAAAAATATGCCATGTGGTTGATGGGGAGGGGGATAGGTGTGACAGTAAAATCCATACACATATACCTTATTTATCAGGCTTTTACCAGGCTCCATCGAACGAAATCTATGCTAAACTCATGTTATTACCAGTCATGAATTGGGCCTTTGAACTGAAATAACGGGAAGGTTGTAGGTGGATCCGGAATCCTGGTTCACCTATATGTGGAACTCTAAATCTCTCAAGCTGACGCAGTTTTGCGATAGCATCGCAATAGTGGCAGCAATCTTTGAAACTGCATTTTGATTTTGAATAGGAACCAAAAAACGAAAACACGTCGAGAGATGAAAAATCCAAACTGCAGAAATGATTTTTAGTGAATGACGAAAGTTCGCAAATGAATGCAAGCGCGTATCAATGATGCATCATTTCCTGCATTGAAAATGCTTGTTGTGCACTTGCATTTGGAAGGGTTGTCAAACAGAAATGATCAACTTCAAGATTTACATAAACTTGGCTGATGTTAGAAAGCGACCAATACACTTGGCTGACAAACTACCATATGCTGTATGCGCTGCAGCTACTAGTCAGTCTAACTTAGTAAGCCGCATTCCGATGTCCCCACTAACCGTGGTACATATTTAAAGTAAATTCATTGTATCTACTTGAAATATCCTTGTATAATTAGGAATTCATAATAATATAATGAAAATGTGTCAATTGTAGAAGCAGCAGCGTTGCAACTGGCAGGTTGGAATATCATTTACAACGTTACTAATGGCAAATGAACGTAAATAATATTTAATGACAACCGAGAAGAAAACCGAGAAACTGTAGAAGATAACATTTTACCCATGCTTATGATACTAATTACTAAAACTGAATTTATTTAAAAATATGTACACAGATATTTAGGGATCCTTCACTTAACAGATTGTCAAATACGGAATGCAAAAGCTTTGCGGCGTAAGCATACACATTGATTCAAAGTTGAGGTCGCCTATCTTTAGGATATTCACTCATTTTTCCCCCTTTGCACTTTCAGGAAAGTTCAATAACTTTTTTTTAAAAACGACTACTATATAAATGTTGTGAGTGGGGGATTGGAGTAAAAAGACTTTACTAACTTCCAAAAGACTAAATCTTTACCACGGTACTGCTTTGGAAAGGTTTGAAATTGTACGCCAAATGATTTTGGGGATTTGTAGCTATAGAAATGGTTGCAAATTTCATATACAGTGTGTTTACAAAAATCACCCGGTGCAATGTCAACATATCGGAATTGAATATATTACACAGCCTAGCTTATGTGCTTCGATTAAGACATTCCATTACCTTTATATCACGTTTTGATGATACCATTCATGCTGTAATAAAAGGATTAATTATAGTTAACGGATAATACATAGATTAAGTTTATTGAGGTCAACATACGACTTTAGGATTGTATATAACCCTCCATTTTCAGCATATTGATGGGCAATTCTTAAAGCTTTACATTTAAAGTAATTAGCATAAGATATATTAATTACATTTGCTGTCAAGCCTAATTGACAGCAATCTTGCTTTGAAAGTGTTAAATGTGTTCTGCACAATTCAATGTACTCTTGCTAAATGTAATTCAAATGCTTCTGGTACATGTATTTGTCTGATTAAGAAATAATTTTCCCATTTTTTTTCCTGTTTTGCACTTTTCGCCCCGTTTGCAGAATCAACCCTTCTTAAAACAGGCATTTGGCCGTTTGAATGTAAGTCCCTCCCGAACAATTTAAAGAATTAAACTTTGTGAAATGACAGTAAATACCATTTGACCAAAATCTGTAATTCTCAGCTACGTATTTGAGGTTCAAGAACCAAAATAATTATAGGTTAACTCAAACAATAATGATTTAAAGTTGTTTTTAGCAGCTTGAAGCCAATTACACAACACGAAATTGTATTTTTTAAATATAAATCAAATAAAAAAGGAAACATTGCAGAGTGATAAGGGGGGAGGTTGAAGTCCCTCTAACAGACTATTGATGGGCGCCTAGTCAGTATTCCTGTGATAGCATCGCAAAATTGGAAGTGATTTTTCGAAATTGCTTTTTTTCAGAATCCCCAGTTGCAGAAATGATTTTTCAGTGAATAGTGAATGTTCCGGCTTCCACATGCATTTGAATGCAAGCAAGTGCATAACAATAAAGAGTTTTTCCAGCGTTTAAAACGCTTGTTGTGCACAAGCGGTTAAGAGGGTTGTCAAACAGACATTATCAAGATTTAGTTTTGCACTGCGCATAGCAGAGCAGCTTGTAAAGTTGGATGTCAAGCTATATGCGCGGCAGATACAAATCAGTAAAATTTGGAGGTTTGGTAATTAATTGTTTTGTCAAGCAATGGAAAGTGTTTTCCAAGTAGACGCTTTGAAACTGTGGCCTCCATCCTTAAAGTGGTGCCGTAGTTTATCGATTTATTTCGACTGTCTTGTCTTCGGGATAAACTTTTGCAAATAGGAATATTGACACTTAAAAGCGTGCAGCCTTTGAATTCAATTGAAATGTTGAAACGTTTCAGCAATGGCGTCCCTCAAATTGAGCTCTCATTCATGGATTAAAGAAAGATCCAAAACCCGAAATTCATCAATAATGTCTATGATAAACATTTCCTTCATTGTAATTATTTATAAAATATATGCTAATTTATTTCCTGTAGTGGTTCAGAAATGTTGGCATAAGGCTTTGAATTAATGATTGATAGTTTTAAACATTTGATTACGAAATGTAAGATTTAAATATATCACTTGTAATTAAGTATTAAGGCGACCCAAAAGGACTGCTATTATGCACAATATTCCTCATTTTGCTTGAAATATTTATTATAATTGCTCAATTTATTTTCACTAAATTGCTAGAATTGCTAAATTATTTATCTATCACGTGTAGAACTGGTTTCCGCTGGTGTCTGAGCTATGTTTTAATATGTGAAAATGGCCCATACACAGTATATATAAAAAACGTCAACATGAAAAATACCGGTATGCCCATCTTCGGAGGTTTCATTAAGAGGAAAAACTCGTTTTCGGAGGTGGCATAATGATAATGATAAACGGGCGTATTTTTAAATTATACAAATAACTCAGACCCTGATCGACAACCATTTCCACATTAAATTTAGCAATTATAGTACGTCTTTAAAAATAAAAATGTGTAATTTTGTGCAAGGTAGGCATTTTTCTCATGATTGATTTTTTTTTTTTTGGAGTTATAATTCTGAAAAACATTGTACTTAAAATGCCGGCTAAAATCCATCGTAGAATTTTTTTAAAAAATTGCTTATGGCGTTTCCTTAAATTTTTCGAAAGCAGTCCTGTATGATTGCATTTTAAATAGTGAGAGAGCGCAAATCGATGCTGGCAGGATTCCTATAAAACTGCAAAGTCAGGGATAAGCTTGCCTTGTTATGAATTAAGCTTCATGTTTTGTGTGCTGATCTCAGGTTTCGCACTGCCCCAGAAAATCAGCTTACTTTTTGTAAAATAATACAATTACAAGTTCGACACAATGTTTGGCAAATTGGACACAAATTTACCTGATTTATCTGATTAATGCTGTATTCAACTTTGGTATTTTCACTTTTCCTCATTTGGATAATTTGGTGTTTTAGGCATCATTCCTTGGTCTGTTTTCAACCAACACATGCCAATGCTGCTGTTGCATACGTCCATTTTAATCCACCATACTTAATTTATCCTCATTTTACTTAGCAATATCACTCGCAGTTTTTAAAAAAATTGTTTTGTTTGATGTTGCCTATATTAAGCCTGTAGGATGTTTGTAAAAAACCAATTTTCGGCTATAACGATTATCTTAAAACTAATTCAACTCTAAATTTAGCTGATTTATCTGATTAATGCTGTATTCAACTTTGTTATTTTCACTTTTCCTTATTTGGATAATTTGGTGTTATAGGCATAATTGCCTTTATTCCTTGGTCTGTTTTCAACCAACACAGGCTAATGCTGCTATTGTATCCGTCCATTTTAATCCACCAGCCTTAATTTATTCTTATTTATGTTTATAAAAAAGATAACTGCAACAGCAAAATTGGGATGTTTTAGTTGAAAGCAGGAGATTAAATAAAGGTGATTATGTGTACAATCAGGAAAAGTGAAAATAAAAATAAGTGGTGTTAACAAGTTAATACAGCATTAATCAGATAAATTTGAAGTGAATTAGTGTGTTGACAGTCGTTATTTGTACGAAAATGATAGTTAATTAGATTGTAATGCATTTCAAATATATGATGTGAAGTGATCAAAATCAAGGTGGTTTCTAAAAATATATGCATTTTATATAAATATCCTTTCAGGTTTACTAGGTATTCCTCGTTTTGAAATGTAGGCTAATGAAAGCAAAAATGTTACTGATAAATGTTTTTTGATTTCCCTGACTTTTTTTAAATAAATCACTATTCCCTGACTTTTTCTTGACATGCAGCACTGCACACTCATTTAATAATTGACATTTTAAGTAAGTTTTCTAAAGCCCAATTATGAATATGCATGTATGTTGTGAAGGAAATGTATTGTGTGGAGAAATTTTTAAACAAACTAAATGAAAAATGGACGATCTTGATTAAAACACTTAATCTTTGGTTCAATTCTTCTAAAAATTACTCAACCAACTGTATTTCCTTCATCATATGTATATTTTTAATTATTGTTAAGAATTTAACAAAAAATACATTTTTACTTATATACATGTATTTTCCAAATAATTCGCTTACTACATTCTCTTTACTACCTATATTGAATTCTAAATTTTTTTTCTCTTCTACAAATTGAGAAAATTATACTAAAATTAGTTATGCCTCAGACAAGATCTCAGATCTCAAATAATTGCGAGGGGCGTGCACAAAGTTCATACTTTTGAGTTGCTTTTGAAATTGCATCAATTTTGGGCTAAATGTTGTGAAGGATTTGAACATTTTCTCTATTCTAAATGCTCCAAGATATGAACTTTATGGGTGCCACTTGTGTCTCCAGTCCCGGCCGTAGGCCCTGAATTGTCTGAAAGCTTAATAACAAATGACAGCTTTATTGAAATTCAACACAATTTCAGTGTCTTGGCGGATTTCAACCATTCGAACGCGAAGGTAAGAATGCATTCTTAAAATTAACCATGACAATTTTGCTTGTTTATCCGGCTTATTTGTACTTCTCTTCAAACGCAAATTAAGTTTTAATGGAAACATTTGGAATAAGAAATTCGAAAGGAGCCACTTCAGAAGAGCTGGGCCTCTACTCTGGGCATTCGTGACCTGGGGTTCAACCCGTGTTTCTTGACGAACAGTAAAATGAGAATTTCAAAACTATTCAGGCAGTTTTTTTAACCTTCGCATTCCCAATCCCTCCCTCCCTGTTTCCCTGAAAAACAAATAAAGTTAAAAGGAAGCCGAGCACCCCAAGTGCTAAGCGCGCCACCCCACGGATCGCTCTTGGAGGGCCTCATAGCCCTTGGGTCGTGATTCGCGCATTATGGAGACCCCGAAATAATCTGGGGAGGATCCTTGGTCTTCAGCGATGAATAATTGAGGTTTTACCCTTTTCAATTAACGGACAGAGGGGGGGGGGAGAAGACCAAAGCGTTTTCTATCTTAGGTGTTGCGGCCTGAAGGACATCCCACTTGTGAGTTTGTAGACCTTATTGTGTGTGGTGCCACTAACATGCACGAAATATTTCGTATATTGCTAGTTTAAAAGAATGGCAAATAAGATGGCATATTTACCCTCGTATTTACCGATAATGTACGTGTTATTTCTGCGGTGCGTGTTTGGTATAAATATGTAATGTAATCCCCCCATGTAACGAAAGTAAAGTTTTCTTGCATAACTCCACCCCCTTCGGCGTGACATCATTTATGGACAGTGCTTACTTGTATTAAAGAGATTTTTCAAACCGTCGGTGCCTCTTTTTAATTAAAAATGTACGATTAAGCCAACTAATTTATTACTTTATACGTGGTGTGGCGAATTTGATTACTTTTAAAAATAGGTTGCCCACACCTGTAAGTCAGCACTTTCAAATAGCTCACTAAAAAGAACTTAACACTTGTGGGAACTTATCTAATACCTAGACCATAATTTAATTATAAAAAAATTATATACTGTACATGTATCTTGAAAGATGTCTATGAACGTTATGATACGATATTGTGGTCTCAATATATGCTTGCATTTTTTTGGTTATTGGGTTAAACCGACTTAAGTAATGAAATTATTATAGGCATAAAGGAATCGTTTTGTGAATGGTTTTGGTATTTTCTTGAGCTTCTCAATGATTATAAGGTTAGATGTGACATTTTTCTTTTCTTTCATTTCTGTTTATCACTTGTTCTCCCCTCAGCATCTCGCCTTTTTTTGGCTGTTTGTGGCCACGACTCTGCAAGTTTTATGAATACATATATGGCTTAACTGTATCAATATCAAATTCAATCTTCCGATAATCGCATTATTGGGGACAGATCTAGGCTAATACCTGAAACCTTAGTGATTGATAGGCAATATTTCTGATTCCACTAGCCTTAACTTAATCCAGGTTTATGAAAGATGGTAATGCACCCCGTTGCGCAGGCGAGCTTAATATTGACTATGAAAAGAAGTTTGACACATTTTTTTAAACCTGGATTATCAGTGGGTGAAGTGGAAGACGGCTCTGTAAGATCTTGCTAAAGGTTCGCATTGAGGTTTGCATGCACCTAAAAAAATTAGGTTGTGGAATTGCGAGAGGACTTTGAATAATTTGGTCAACGTTCTGTTAAATCAACAAGTCATCGAACATTCGTTACATTTGATTATAATGATAGAGAAATGACGTCGTTTAGTCATTTTTTGAACAGAACAAAATAGAAAAAAATGACTAATTCATGTACATGTAGGTGATCAGTAAATGGAATGCTTTGATTTTGATAAACCTACGCATTACTAAAATGCAAATCTACGCATATCATTACGCTGACCTACGTTAGTTACTATTTTCTGTCCTTGCAACTAAGTTGTTTTAGTCTGTGGGAAATCCGTGTTGTTAATATCTTTGGAAAATTTCAATGGCCTTGTAAAGTTAAAAATCATGGAATCCTGCAACTTAATATATGCCCTGGTGAAAAGATCAGAATGTGATTCTTTCCTGATTTTACTATGAATCAATACTGATATCGCTATATATATATAGTGGTTTTTTGGACTACTGATATCAGTATTAAAGTGGTTTTTGAGGTTACTAATATCAGTATGGTTAGTGATATCACTACATTTTTCACTAATAACAGTGTATTTGTACAGATATCTACTGTACTGATTATACTTATCTTGCAGGATGGGAAATTCCCCTTCTTAACACACAACTTTCCTTGCATTTGCAACAAGTTATAGTTTTATGTGGAAATCGAATATTTTATTAAAAACGTTAAACATTAAAAAAACACTAAAAAGTCAATTTGAATACATTATTCCTTTGATTAATAATCTTTTTAAAACCTGTTCTTATTTTAGAAAGTCGAGTAAATATCGTAATCTGTGTTGTGCGTTTTCTATTAATGTATTTTCTTAAACGTTCCTGTCCCCCTGCCTCCGTTATGTCTTGGGTTTGGAGCAGTCATTCCGTCGCCACGATCCTCGGAAGCTGCTTCTGTGCTGGCAAAAACGCTGGGCGGAAGTTGATCGCGTTCGGGGTCGTTTATTGCGTGGTTACCCAGATTTTTCAGCACCGTCTTCACCCATGTCCATGGCCAGCACAAGCCTCTAAGATGCCGAATTAAGTGCAATCCGGCCATAATTCGGCGTTACTGGATCAATAAAACTAATGCCAATAATCGTCGAGCGCCTTGTTCGACATCGGCTTTGTCGCGCCTTGCAGACGTCTACCCGTCTTTTATGACGTGTCCGTTTATGTCCACCACCCCGTGTTTACCACTCTAATCTTTCCGGTGTTTAACCTTCCGCTCGTTCAATCGAAGTGGGATGGCACGCTGCTGCCCTAGCGGCGAAAACGAAAACGTAGAGGCCCTAGAATTTTCATAAATGATAGATTTGATCAACGCCACTGTTCTACACTATTATTCTAACTGCCTTAAATTTTCCGAAAATCAGTGTGATAAAGCAGTGAGTGTTAATATTTACATTGGTTTTGTAACCGAAACTCAGAATGGTTGCCAAACGCGATCACGAACTGCAATAAAAAAATGAGGGGTGTTCAGACAGCATTCATGGGATGTGCAGTGCATTATGGGGAAGTCCGTTGTTA
>JAQIXS010001047.1:0-34628 GCA_034700785.1 Rossiulus vilnensis | reverse complement strand
AAATATTTTATTCTACCCTGACCTGTAGGGTACTTCATCAACCAAATAATAAGTGAAGGCAATTGAGTCCACTATAACCGAACTGCCGTTTTCTCAGCTGTCCACTATAAGCGTATAAAATAACAGTAGTTAAATGGGAGTCCTGTCGGGGACCATTAAAAATGTTCACTATAACCGAGGGTTCACTATATCCCGGGTTCATTATAGCGGGGTTTGTCTGTATATATATATAACGCCGAATTATTAATTATGTATTTAAACTAAAATTAACCATAAAATGGTTATCAAGTTATTAACATTTAGTACCGTATAACTATAGCAATTTCGGAAATTTTTCATTAATACATTCTATTAAACTAAATCAGTAAGTTACAGTAATGCTCTAGCACCTACAATCCGAAGTAAGCATTTCCGTAGCAGGCTTCTATTAAGACGTCCATGAAAAGTTCCACTTTTGACAGCTCCCCTCCCCCTCCCGTGTATTATCACCTTAAATTGAACATGGATATAGTTATACCTTACTACATTTATATGTTACTATATATATAAGATATAACTATATCCATGTTCAATTTAAGGTGATAATACACGGGAAGGGGGAGGGTACTACCGGTAATACATTTTACTAACTATGGTTAATATTAGTTTAAATGCAACGTCAATAATTCTGTAGCGCCAGTGTCGTTTCATGATAACTGAAAATATAGGCAAGAGTTAAGATATTAAATGACATTTTGGTAAATTATATACATGTATGATAGATATCAGTAATGAAGCAAGGATTTTTTAAAAAAATGTTCGTTGACAATTGTTGTGTGAACACGACATAAGCTGACTATGGTCTATAGGAAATAGACAATGCCTGATGACGTAAACCTTATTTAACTGGTTTCGACGAAACCGATGCAAAAGCTTATACCTAGAATAATCGGTGCAAGATTACCGAATAATTTTTTTTAATTATACAAAATCCGACACATAAAAGGAAAAGTCAGTTAAGCTTAAAGAAAAATACACGGAACTCCTAATAATTAACGGAATTAAGAAAACATTGGAAAATTCGTGGAAAACGTAATAAATCTAAACAGGCATATACATGTACATAGAATTTTTGTGTAATTACGAAACTTTGAGAGAGAATTAAGCCCCAACAAATAAAAGGATAAGTCAGTTAAGCTCAAAAAGATAGACATGAAAACCCCATTCACGACTAACAGAATAAAAAAAGAAAATTCGTGGAAAACCTAAAATCAAATCAAAGGAGATGGCTTTGCCGAAACCCCTATAAATAGGTTTCAGCTAAACACCGGGGACGTATCCACACAAGGGCTTACATCATCGACAACGGTGATTTATCTTCAGAAGTTAAAATGTTTTCTAAAGGGATGGTAAGTATGGACACCAGCCTTCAGTAAGAATCAACTACGTTGCTCAAAATCATGAAAGCGTCTGTACATTACTTTTGTAAAAACGTTTGCAACTCTTTTATATGTATCGCATGTCTTTAGAATTTTGTGTCACATTGCATGAATGCATTTGAACAATTTTAATTACTCGGGGGATTGACACGAAACCTAATGGTAATTTTTAAAATACAACTTCCGCAATCATCACTAGATAGCATGGAGAATTCACCTCATATTTCATGATATTCCACTGCCATAAGCGTTTACCGAACACTACCTATAATAATTATTGAACACATCCCTTTCTCATAGATCGTGGCTGTGCTTTTGGTTGCATTGATAGGTCTGTCTACTGCCCAATATGGTGGAGGTGGATATGGCGGGGGTGGCAGATCCGGAGGTGGATCCAAAGGATTTGGCGGAGGCGGTGGATCCGGTGGAGGTACCTATGGTAGCAGAGGATATGCAGGAGGATACTCATCTGGCGGAGGAAGAGGGGGCGGAGGATCTGGTGGCTTTGGTGGTGGTGGTGGTTCCGTAGGTGGAGGATACTAAGCTTACAACAACCTTCAGAGGTATGCTTATGTGAACTTTTAATTTACTATTGCTTTGATACCATATTCTAAAAAGATACAAGTACACATTGTCTCGTAAGATGGCATGTTTCGCTTCCAATCACTTGTGTTCTTCAGTGTGAAATGGTTGTTTCAAATGTGGGAATTTTGGACCACGAATGTCTTATTTTAAAATATTTTAATCTACAGAAATGATCTTCCAATAATAGCAATAGGCTGCGGATTCCTAATCATCGTTTTATTTCCTGCAATTTTCATTTTATTAATGCATTTGTAACGCGGTGAAAATAAAGCATATTTTCAAAGTATCAAACTTTGTTTTTAATGGAAGTTTACTCAACTAGATCGAAATGAGAGCCATGGGTGGTTAGAACTGAAATAAGTTGAAGATAAATAAAAGCAACCACATTCGTTTAAAATTGATGACGATCCTTGCTGTCTTAAACGACCGCGAAGAAAATGCGTTGTTCGGAATTATACATGTACGTGTTAGAGCGGTTCTGTAAATTACTGTTTAGTTTAATAGAATCCATTTCTCAATAATTCCAGAAATTATTTAATGTTGTCATTTCATTAAAAAAAAGTTAATCAATTTTTTAATGGCGCGCTAACTCTAAAATTGTTTGGTAAATCTAAGTTTAAATACATAATTAATAAATATATTTGTTCACTTATTAAATGCCATTTTTCGGGGAATAATGTTAACGAGATGTCATTGGTGAAGAATGGATTTAAAGTGCTGCTTTTATTAGCCGTAAATTGTAAACGTGTACCCCAGTGAACAGTTAGCGCTGTTAAACAATTTCTTTAAAAAATATGTTATATTACTGATAAGTAAGTCCAAGTTGACAATCAACAATGTATAGTTCCACTACTGCTATTAGCAGCACTGTTATGCCCTGTCGGATAAATATAATCACTATGAATAATAAAATAGTTTGTCTTTGAAGTATATATTTGTAGATATTGGTAGTGGGAAGTAATTGGGACAAATAAACTGTACTGTATTATACCCATAATACTACACACGAATTTCCAACGAAAATAAATTCGTAATATTACACTGCTAATTGGTTGGCTTAAGGCTGACAATATATTTATCACGGAGTGCATTTTCATCATGAAGGTTTTCTATTGCCTCGTTCACGGGTTATATACATGTTTATAAAGGCAATTTAACTTTTTTTCTTTGCTTTACGATGATTAAAAACGACTTTCTCAATTTGCAACCTATATGCATAACATACTGTATACCGGCTTGTTTAACATAAATTAAATGGAATGTTATATGTGCTCAATCTGAAAGATGAACACGCATCTCGCATTGTGTCCGTCAATCGAAACTTTCGAAAGTGCAATCTTTCTTTGGCCATCTGAAGTGATTTTCAATTTAATTTCCTTTCATTAAATTTGTCACGAATCAATGCAATTTATGCAGATTACCAAGCCGATAATTAGAAAAGGTTTGCAAAATTAAAATGAATATATCTTTCCAATATTTTAAGCATCTAGCTTGATTCCTTTATTTTAAGGTTGAAAACTAACATTAGAGGCAATGAAAAATAGAATTGTTTAAAGATATTCCTTTGAAAGCTGTGTCGAAAGCTTTGTAAGCTTTATAATAAAATATAGTAAGTATCAAAAGACATTTTTAATGAAATTTTAGTGTCACACTTCCGGAAGTTTGTCACTCATAAATAATTTTACGAGTGCTTATAAAACATTTTAGTATGCATTAATATATGTTAGTCTATATTAAGTAACTCATGCTCTTAACAGTAGAGATTGTAGGCATAACTTCATTTACATTTAGGCTGGAATTGCTTTATGCTAGAATTTAAGTAACATTACAAAATATTTATAGTACACAAATCGTAACTTCAAGTCATCAATTTTAAACGAATGTGGTTGTTTTTATTTATGCTGTATATGTTTCAAGTATAATTACACATTGCTCGCATTTCAAGCTTGTTTAGTAAAACTTTTAAATGACTCATCTTCTCGCAGACCAAGTAATAGCCCATATATCGCATTAATTACAATGTAATAAACTTATTGATAACAAAATAAAAATTTATTAATTTAAAAAATATGCTTTATTATCACCGAATTAGAAGCGCATTAATAAAATGCAAATTACAGAAAACAAATGGTGATTAGCTTAGTTAACAGTTATTGCTGGAAGATCATTTCTGCAAAGAAAAAAAAATTTTAAATCAAAAAGCTTTAAGTGATTGATGTATAGATAGATAGATATTTATTTCCTTCAATAATCTCAGACGAAGTTCAACATGAACTTGGGTGTCACGAGTAATATCCGGTGACAACATAATAAATACAACAAAACAATATAGTAAAAAACAAAAAAATGCACAATAATATACATAATAAAAAAGAAGCACAATCACAGCACAATCCCTACTAGCTTCCAATTAAGTAACTTTTCAATTCCTTTTTCAATTCGCCAAGCATAACAAGTGTGAAGAGGTATTCCGGTAATTCATTAAATGCCAAGGGAATAAATATTTATTGGCAAGTTCTTTGCATGCGTTTTTTTTTTTGCAAATCATTGTTTTCCGATGTTAAAATTATCGATAAAACAAAGTAAAGTAAAGTAGTTAATTAGCCAAATCCCTGAATCGCAAACTTTGACTGTCTCATAATTAAATTATATCGTTAGTTGTTTGTTTTAAGGCCAGTATCCACACTTACCATTCCTCTAGAAAACATCTTCGAACTAATGAAGATTACTCACAGTTGTCGACGATGTACTACACTTTTGTGGATGGGCCGGTGTTTAACTGAGACCTATTTATAGGACTATAATAACTTGACAATTTTAAAATTTAATTGCAAAATCATCTGTTTTGATTTATTTTTAAAATTGTCCACGATTTTTTTTTTTACAGTTCTTTTTCTGTTAATTATGAATTAGTGTTTCGTGTATTTTTTCTTTGCACTTAAATGACGTGCTCTTTTATTTATTGGGATTTGCTAATTTGTTGTAAAAAGTAATTGTTTGGTAATTTTGCACTAATTACAATTAAATTCCATTTGAGACTTATTGCTTTTTCCACGAATTTTCTTTTTTTTTCTTAATTCGGTTAATTATGAATGGGTATTCCGTGTATTTTGCTTTGAGCTTAACTGACTTGTATTTATATTTGTTTGAGTTTAATTCTATCAAAAACATTAGTTTTGAACCTACGTCATCTGGCGTTGTCTATGCTCTATGGTACATCGTGTCACAGGTGTTTGAAGGATATCCTTTGTAGACGGAGAATTTAATACATTTATTTCTTGTTACTCGTGTAATCGATATAGTGGTATACATTTCTAAAGTTCTTCAATATGGTAACGTTGATAGAGAATTATAT
Organism: Rossiulus vilnensis; assembly: GCA_034700785.1. Lineage (NCBI taxonomy): Eukaryota > Metazoa > Arthropoda > Diplopoda > Julida > Julidae > Rossiulus > Rossiulus vilnensis. Next base: position 29,270 of record JAQIXS010001047.1, on the reverse strand, counting down.
TGACAATATTATTAGTGGAGAACAGTGGAATGGATTCCAAACAATGTTTGAACAACTGTTCGGTTAATGTACAATCAACTTTTCTGTTATAAGCTGTTCGTTACAATCATTCTCAATCTCAGTAAGAATTCAAATTATCGATTAGCCAGTATCCCGTTAAACTGTTTTTTACAGCTCGTGCGTGTATAATGCCAGACCAAATCAATACATTCGTGAACATGTGTTGCGATAAACATACAAAAACAATGGTGAAATTATTTCAAAATAAGCTTTATTTCGTTGTAAGTCTACATTATACATTTAGTAAGAATACTTTGCTGTAGTGCGGTAAACAGGTAACACTGGAGGTAAAGTTCGAAAAAGAAAAACATTTTATATTTGTTATAGGAAAGTACAAGTTGGCAATATACATTGTATGCATGTATAGGACCACTACTGCCTGCTAATAACAGAACTTACATGTATGAGCTGCAATTAGGTTCGATTGTGACAAAATTAATGTTTAAATACTCGACATTTAGGATTAAAATGATTACGACAAATAATGAAAATAATTTATCATTCAACTATAGATTCCTAGATATTGGTAGTTTAAAATAATTTATACAAATATAAATGTATAATGCGCATAATACAAAACGTGAATTCCACCGAAAATCAATTAGAAATATTCCACTTATTAATTTATAAATAACGAACCATTTTTCAATTCAATTCAGTTCAACTCAGTACCCGACTAGCAGCAAGTAATTTGCCATGTGGTAGGAAGGAGTAACCAATCAACCCAATATTATTCGGTGATTGCCACCTCAATGGGGTGTATACCAACATCATTGTAAAATTGAATTTCATGCAGCTTAAGTCTGTTTATAGTGAGCATGCTTTGGGCTCAGCCTTAATAATACAATAAAACTCACCACACTTTCCCACTTTATTTCAGATCAAATTCTGACAACTACATTGTGAAAATTGAATTTAGTTCTTGAATTTAGTTATTGATTATACATGAATACACTTACAGTACATGTATATGCATGTACATGTAAAGTGCCAAGTGCACGATACCTTTTAGAGCGCTTTTCTTTTATGAACTTATGAAATGAATATGACATGTGATAGAAGATATGTGATTATGTATCACAATTCGATCAAGAAACGAGTTTCTGTGGCCAGTCGAAATTCGTGGCAGCGGTGCTTAAATTTGATATGCAATCAACATGCATCAAGCTAATATGATAGAAATGGAGAAATAAAAAACAGACATAACAGTTTTAAAATACTCTATTTTTAATTGAATTATAAATGCATTTGATAAAGAATTCTACAGCTCTTAATTACAATGCATTGCAGAAAAGAGAAACGATGATTGAGTCGCAGTCTAGTAAACGTATTCTTGATGTCATAATTCCTGTAAAGAAATAACGAATAATAAGTGTTTAAAATCAGTATTGATTTCCCTATTCTCTTTTAAGTAACTGAAATTGAGCTCTAGACAAAAGCATTTTGAAATCATTGACTTTAGCTAAAAACAAGTACTTTTGTAAATGAATGTCAAGTCAACATCAGCATTAGAGCCATCATTATACATAATGATTAATATTATTATTAAACAATTTAGTGTCACATTTATTTTTTAAACGTGTTGGTGCATATACAACGTAAGTAATGACTGTTAACAAGCAATGTCCTCATATTAAGGCAAAGCCAGAAGGTTATGCCAACCCTGTAAAACAAGTGTACATTTTTGCTTCAAATACTTAGTTGCCAAACGTTTTCCCATGTGGAATTGATCATTCACTAAGGTCTAAGCTTTTCTTTTACATGTAAATTGAAAATAACAGTTTTCCAACATCTAAACATATTTCCAGTATTTAAGTTTATTATTTATATAAATAAAAAGGAGATTTTCAAATTAGAAAAAAAATACGGAAAATTATAAGTACAGCGTATTTGAAACACATATATATATTTTTAAAAAGTGGACATTTTTTTTGGCTTAGCTTTAAATGTGTTGCTATTAAGATATTTTCCAGGAAACACAATTTTCTAATAACTTCTCGATTACTGCTGAGGCAGATGCATAATGACAGTCAATGACAGTATTTCTCTGACCATTATGTAAGCGTATAAGCTTACATCAAAGAATTGATTTAAGCGTACCTCAGAAGGCTGTTGCTAGCTTAGTAACCTCCTCCAACTGATCCACCGCCGAATCCGCCTCCAGATCCACCGCCGGATCCGCCACCGCCTCTTCCTCCACCACCTGAATACCCTCCGGCATATCCCCGGCTGCCATAAGAGCCTCCACTAGATCCGCCGCCGAATCCTCTGGACCCACCTCCAGATCTGCCACCACCACCACCCCCATACCCGCCAAATCCTCCACCGCCATATTGAGCAGTCGACAGACCCACTACTGCGACCAATAACACAATGACGATCTACGATAAAGAGAAAATCAGCATTAAGGTTTGAATGTTGACTTCAAAATTCCCAAGAAATGTTGGAGGTGTAGTACCTCAAGGCTCTGTCGTAACGCACAGAAAGCAAAAGCAAAGAAATATGAGCAACGTACAATTTACTTATATTACAAGTCGCATAGGGTCGAATTTAAGAACTAAAGATTTACTTTTTTAGCCTCCAAAAATTGCAATACGTAAATATAAAATACTTGTGATCGGTACCTACCATTCCTTTAGAAAACATCTTTGAACTTGAAGCCTGATCACTCTTATTCAACGATAAACGAACGTGGATAAGTCCTTGGTGTCTTTACTAAGACGTATTTATAGGGGATTGCATGACTGGAAAATCACTTTTTAGCTTTATTTTTTAGCGTTCCGTGACATTTCCTTTCTTTTGTTTTCAAATTCTGTTAATTTTGAATTGGTGTTCCGTGTATTTTTTTTAAAGCTTATTTGGCTTACCTTTGTTTTTAAACTTAACTTTGCTTTACTTTCTTTGATCTTTTTTAGTTTAAATTCTTTTCCATCTTTATTTGTTTAAATGCTTTACAAACTTTTTTGTGTTTTTTTCATTATGCATTAGTTATTATTCCAAGATTGTATAGTTGCGTAGCCTAGCATCTTCAGACCAAGGTTAATGACAAATGTTTAAATCGTGCAATCTTTTTCGTGATTACATTGGAATTAGTTTAATGTAACTATGAACATTTTGAATGAAATCAATTAAATAGCGTGAAGTGACAAATGAATTGGGCCCTTCACATCTTTTGTTTAAACTTTCAGGGTTCATTCTATTCTCATGGATTAGCTTTTCAGGGTTATTTATCGAGTTCTTGGAAAAAGAGTAAAATTGTCACATTGAATATGTGATTCCACACAACTTCTACTTATCACGTTTTGTGCAGTCGTATTTGACGAAATTGTATCATATGGCTACGTAATAGGATCATTTACCGGTACATGTACAGTACATATATAATTATTCTCAAAATGGTATTTTCCTTCTCTCGAACAGAGTATGCTTGCTTCGTTAATGTTGAGTTGATATTTTTATATAGGTTATTTGAATTTAAGGGCTGTAATTATGCCTAGATCTACTGTTTAATAATTGTTGATCAGTACAGTTGTTAACAATCATCTTAAAAGGGAGTTGTTGTAATTAGTATCATCCTTCAGCGCACCCTCTTGTTGGATACCAATGGATAATGGATTACTTTAAGGAGTCGCTTAATTTACAATGAATTTTTGCAGATGCTACATGTATGTTATATATTGTATTTTGATTCTGTGGGATCAATCTTATCTCCAAACCCCTTTTTGTGTAATGGCCAGCACGTACTTATGTATAGCTAAATTAAATTTATTTTAATTTCAACTCAATTAATTTCGTTTATCGTTCGTTTATCGTCAATTAATTTTAACTTTTAACTATACATGTTAGCCATACACAAGATCTCCTTGTCCACAATAAAATATTACTTCTGCAAAAAATATTTAAAAAATGCCAGGTTACTCCTATCTACTTGGAACTACACGATGTTCTGAATACCACTCTTAAGTTTGCACCAATAATAGGTATATGCATCAGTTTCTATTATATGTACTTCACTCTATTTGAAAAGATTCCAGGTGCAACTTATGCTCCACAACGATGCTACCTTGTATGCTCCTTTTGCCTATCAACACCAATCTTTTATAATCACGTATGATAAGAAAGAGATATAATCCATACAGTTTCGCAGATTTTAAAAGAAATATTTAGTACCAATTACTTAAATGAACAATTAACGTGAACAACATATAGATTGGCATCCTGATTTGCAAAGCATTATGCATAGTAATAAAATTATTGCAATATTGACTCTAGTATTTAGCATGATCTAATATCTAGTATATTAGGACTTCGATTCAAAGCTTAAAGATGATGCATGATGACAGTCCGACCCCTTCTAACACAAGTATTGGAACCCCATGAAATGCCAACATTACCCTAGGAGCCCTGTGTAACGACTGTTAGGTGCGCAGTTGTTGGTTACATGATGTTGTGTTGTTATTCTTCTTGAGAAATAGGAAAGCCCACACTGATGCTACTTGGTGATACCAAAGCTTTATTATTTTAAACCGTAAAACATTTAAATGTATAGAAAATGTGTATTTATAACAAAGAACTTAAATGGATCTTCATATCTATTTAGCAACACTGCGGAAATTACTCCCATATAGAGAGCTTGACTGTCAACCGACAACGAATCCTGTGTCGCTACTGGAAAATAGAATAATACTTCGCAATTAAATTACAAAAGTAATGCAGCTTTAAACGAAAATGTCATAAATACATGTAGGTTATTTTGTCAAAGATGATTATCAAATGGTTGATCTAGTCATAACTAAACAGTGGCCACTCCGTATACTTTTTATTCCATTTTTTCATTCAGCTAAAACTCATTAGGGTTCTGTTGTGTAATTCTAATTTTGAAAGATGTTCGATAAGTGTTTAGTTTTAATATTGGTTAGGCAGATTTAGTATGATTGTGTTCCTAACATGTAATCTACAAGTAAATGTTCTTTGTATCAAAATAGGACAACTTTTGTAACCCATAGAATAATCCTTAAAATAGTCCAGTTCCTTAAAATGTTGCCTTAGATGCAGCCCTTCTTGATTTTTACCATTAATAGCTAACAACATGCAATGCAATGATCTCTCAAAACTAAAAGGAAACTACATGTAAGTCGTTTTAACGACTTGAATTTAATGTAGTTTATGGGCAACAATCCATGCATAACATATCTGGGCATTTTTTACGTTTAATACTTTACAGCTGAGAATCAATATTAATAGTATGCATGCGGAAGATATAACCTACATATACATGTATTTATATAACATTATTTAAAATGTTTTCTTGGTTAAGAATGTATCAACTAAGTTCAGTGACTTGTAGTATTTGGAAATTGATTTCAAACAAACCTAGCCTATATAGGTTTAGCGTCCATATCCACCGCCGACGGAGCCACCTCCGCCGCGACCACCGCCTCCTCCACGTCCGCCTCCACTTCCGGATCCACGTCCGCCTCCACTTCCGGATCCACGTCCGCCTCCCGATCCGCCCCCAAATCCTCTGCCACCAAATTTCCCTCCTCCACCTCCGCCGCCACCTGATCCACCACTTCCTCCATATTGGGCAGCAGCCAGAGTCACGGTGGCCACCAACAAAAAGAGCAGAATCTAAAATAACACCAAAAGGATTTCACGAATTAACCAAAATTTTAAAGCATGCTGTAAAAGCCCCTACATGTATCAGGTATTGATTAATCCAACCCGTTTGATTGTTTGGATACACTTCAATCTATGGATAACTTCATCTATAGCAAGTCAACCTTGTTGGTAATAAATGTATTAAAATAAGTTAAATAACTGAAATCATTAAATAAATCGTGATTAATCGCCGTCAAGGAATTCTTGCACGTAAAACAAATTTGTAAATGTTCGCTCTTTATCTAATTAAGAGTTCTCCATTGAAGCATTAATATACGTGCGAGAAAAGAAACAGACATATCTGAAGAAATTTAAAAAATGTATTTTGTTTATCAAATATATATATATACCATTTGAAATCGAAATAGATCGTCTTGTCAACAAATGCAAATAATTTGACAGTGATTGATCAGGCGTAACATTTAAAACAACAATAAACCATTTGAATTTTTTTGGATATCTGCATGATTTTATCCCTGCCATTATAAAAGTGTTTCTGGAGGGAATACTATGTTCTGAGTTTAAAGAGTTGCAACGATAGTGTTTTTAAAATTTTGTTTGAAGCACGATGCATTTTCTGTACAATTGGTGTGAATTTGACACTGCATATTCAGGCTATTCCCCTGGATATTTCTAAAGAAATTTTAATCAATTTAGGTCATTTAAAAGTGCTTTAAATTGTTCACAAAACGAGTTATTCCGATTTTAAATTGAATATCTAATTGCTTAGCGAAATGCATTTCTTTCTTAATATCTTAAGGTGGACCAATTTCTTTGCTCGCAAATTTATTTACTTAATTTTAGGTGTTATAATTACCATTCGTTTAGAATACATGTTGAACTTGAAGCTGATGTTGTCGACGGCGATTCAGTACAGATCCGATCCCATTTTGCCATTTGAGAGACTTTACTTATATTTGTATTTTTCGACCTTGCTTAGCAACATGTGACATTCAGTTTCTCGAAAATGTACAGTACGTTTTTGCCCTCATGCGGCCATTTACGATTTTTTTCCAACCAAGCTTTAAAGGTCAGAAATTAGTTTTAAGAAATAATTGCAAAACATTTTATTTGTTATTTGTTTCGGTGAGCTATTTCCAGCAACTTTCAATGTTAACTCAGCGTTTCGAGGGAGGTTTCTGAATATTTTTCGCAACATATTAGTTGTGTAACGCTTTCCCATGTTTATTTTCACAGTGAAAGTTCTTGGAACGTAAGATTGAATCAATTTTGAGCACATTAATAAGTGGATGTACATTATAAAGGCTTCTGAGAAACAATATGATTTGCGAATATGTAAAGGACAAGTTTCTTAGCATCTGAAATGCGCAGAAATTGACAGAACGACTTCTCATTATTTCATCATATAATATCAAATGTCAGATCATCTCACGAAAATATGGCAAGCAAGCTGCATGCAACATCCACAATTTCATTTCATTCAGCTGTGATTGACATCTTAGAAAGGTGATATTTGATGATATTACTATACCGCCCGATAAATAAGTTTTCTTTGAAAAAATTAAAACGTTTGTGATCCAATACACGCAGTAGCCTACATATAGCCTGTCAAGAAAACATTCTTAATCTTTATTTTAATTAACTTAGCTTTTTGAATGAGACAAAACTCAATTGATGCATTTGATAGTATTTTGTATAATCTGATTCAGTAAAAAATAATTGTTATAGTGTCAGAAAAATACATAAATGAAGTATCATTTGATTTATAGCCACCATTACATGGTTTAACTGCTCCAGATTTGAGGCAAGATGGCATGGATCATAAATTATTTACAGGCGCTTATGTTAGAAAAAAGTGAAAGGATTCTGCAATGTTTCTGAATTATACATGGACTAATGCTGTGTATATCCCAGTTATTATCCGTTTCAGGTACTAACTTGTAAATAATTATTTGTATAATACAAAAAAAATCATTTAATATCATTTTTGGTGCGAATTAAGTGGCTGATAAATATCACGTCACTTCACTTGACTTCGCTAACGTATGTTTCAGTTTCATTCACATATCAAGGAATATTGAAACGAATTTCCTAATGCAAAAGCGATGCAAAAATTCTCAAGCATGGTAAAGGTTGAAATGTTGTTTCATATCATCGTATTATTCTCCTTGTTGAAATTGACGTCCTGCTATACCTTTCATATTTAATATAATAAAAAAGAATTTGGGAAAAATCCAAAATTTGATCAAACACGTGATTTCTGGACAATTTGTGCTACGTGGATTCATGCATACAAAAGTACCACTTACGATTCGACACCAAAAAGAAACAGCAACTAAATGGTCAATGAAAAATTTATTAGCATAATTTCAGTTTGAAACTAGATGTTGGAGATAATAACATTCATTTGACAATTATCGATTCCATCGGTATCCAGGACGCTTGCATTTTGTATTCGCTGTAATTAAAAAATGAAATGCCATGTATTAATTCAACTACTCTGTATTATTTTTGCTAAAGCCCATTGTTTTTAGCAGATAATGGGAGGTAGACCGTTTAGGATTTTTAAATGATAAATACTTATAGCTGCCAGTAAACATACAGGTACATTATTTGACTAAGTAGATATATGGATTCGAAGAGAGAAAATTGTTTCAAGAATCGAGATACAGAAGATCAATAGAGCACGTTTATTATGGATAATCTTAAGCATGCAGCATTGCTTAAGAAGGAATCTTCACTTGTTATTTCATAAATGTCGAGTTATGAACTGTTGCATGGGTTGGAAATCCTTAACGAGTTCATTCACCTTTGGTAACGAAGTAGGTAAAAGCCTTTCTTAGTAAGGAGATGCTTTCAATCATACAAAGTCGCTCTAACAAAAAGAGGTAACTCCTCAATAAGCGATGGTGGTATAGTGGTGAGCATAGCTGCCTTCCAAGCAGTTGACCCGAGTTCGATTCTCGGCCATCGCAATTATTTTTTCGTTTTAATAAATAAAAATTAACTTTCTGTTCTTTACTAAATATTCATCAATTTACTTAATTGATGAAACTGGTGAAATCATTCATACTTACATGTAAGTGGTTAAACGTATAAACCGATTAGTTCAATAACTTTTATAATCACTATATTTAATCAGGCATTTTATTACCAGCATGATTTTTGAAAATCAACAGTGAATAACGGAGAAGTGTTCTTAGCACAGGTGGTAATCTTACAACTGAAGAAAACAAAAATTGTCGAAAACGAACTTCAGTCAGATGATAAATCGTTTATTCGGTTGGTTGGACTGTGATATCATTCAGTATTATGATTTCCCTACTTATTATGGGAGTATTTTAATTTATGTCATGATTTATGAATGATCTTAATTATTAATGTTTATGGATGATCTTAAATAAAAAATGAATTACACTGAGGCGTTGCCTGTATAAAAGTGGATCCTCCAGCATACAGTACTCTGGGTTTTCTTTTACACCGATCCCGCGCTTTCTTTTTATAACTTATGCATTCATTTAAGTACAGTAGGCATACAAGTTTTAATCTGTTAAAGTTTTTAATTTCTGAATCCCTTTCTACTGTTTTTTGGGTTCCTAGCAAAATTTATTGACCCAATACAATGCTTAAAAGTGCCTTCCTATGCGTCCAACAGTAACTGAAGAGTGCCGAACCATAACTTACTAAGTGCCAAAACATCAATGTTTCACGAATGGGCAAAAACATAATAGTTTGGTAAAAATATTGTTAGCGTTACTTTGGTTTCGTTCAAATAACAAGTTCAGACGTGGTACGTTGGTTGGCAATATTTCTCGTTACAAAAACGAGAACTTAGTGAAACAATTGTTTTAGTCGAAATGTTTCCATAACGTCCTATATGTCACACGTATTGCACCTTCAATAAACTAAATCGTCAAAAAAACCTCTTCTCTTGTGACAAGTAGAGCATCAGTGTATTGACGTTCTTCATTCCGTTATTTTTGACTCTCAGGTTTTAAAAACCAGCTTCTGAAACATGTTTATTCGAAACACTGACGTGGCTCCATAGACCCGACGTTTACTAACCAATTCATGTCCACCTTACCAAGATTTTTGAAAGAGAATGGAAAGTAATGTGCGTAAAATGCGGAATATGTGCGATATCAGCACATGCCACATGATAGAGTTTAGTCGAAATTCCAAAATTTTTTGGTGGTTTCCTTGGTCATTTTCATATTTTGTTTCTATGATAGAGTGATTTCACCCTGTGACCTGTTAAAGGAATGTTTATCATTTTTCTTTTGGATATCTGTAATTTTTAGATTACAAATATTTTTCTCCACTTTCCATCTAATCAAGTAACAGTCAAATATTGACTACATAACGGTATGTTTCACATTTGTATTACATTGTATTGGCATTGTTATTTTTCACTCCAAATTTCACGTCAATTGCTTACTCAACACTGTAGTTGGTGTGGAATTGCTCCTATAGTGTATTGAGCTAAAACGCATTTTGTAGGGGGGTGTTGGGCACTTACGAAGTTAAGGTTTGGCACCCTTCAATTATTAAATTAATAACTACTTACGTAAACGCTATCATTTCTGATTTTAACGTCTGTATCCTCCGCCGACTGATCCTCCACTCCCACTACTCCCGGATCCGCCAGTAGAGTAGCCTCCGCCATATCCTCGGTTTCCAGAAACACCTCCGTCTAGTGATCCTCCACCCCCGGATCCGCCATATCCTCTGTTTCCATAAACACCTCCAGCAGATCCTCTGTTTCCATAAACACCTCCAGCAGATCCTCGGTTTCCATAAACACCTCCAGCAGATCCTCGGTTTCCATAAACACCTCCGTCTAGGGATCCTCCACCACCGGATCCGCCATATCCTCTGTTTCCATAAACACCTCCAGCAGATCCTCTGTTTCCATAAACACCTCCAGCAACCCCACTGTATCCATCGTCGTATGTAGGGTATCCTCCAGATCCTCCCCCATACTGGTAGGCGGGATAATTACCCCCAGATCCACCGCTGTACGCAGAGTATCCACTTGAACCACCACCATATCGTGAAGTGTCACCGTATCCGCTGTTGTAAGATGGATATCCTCCAGATCCTCCACTGCTGTATCCGCCAGCACTGTATTGGGCAGTGCCCAGCGCCACTATGGCAGCCAGAAACATCAGAAAACGCTGAATAAGTAATAATTAAATTCTGTTAATAAAGAAAACTACATATATATGCATGTATGTAGCGAGGATTTAACAGCATACCAAAAGATGACCACAATAGGATGCTTTAAATGCTTTTCTCACACAAGTTGCATGTGATGGCAAATGAACTTTGATTAAAAGGCCATGCTTCAATCTTACAAACGTTGCAATATATAAATAGTGAAGTTATTAACAATTTTAGTTGTAGTTGTTAAAGTATTGAAATGTAACTGAATGAAACATACCAAGGAGGCTTATATTTAATGAACATAACATCTTTTGAATCTCATAAATTAAGCATCTCATGCTGGCGTACATTTTTTATAAGTACATGTTGCGATGTGCAAGCTGAAACAATTCGAATTAAATGACTTTCATATGTAGTCACACATTGTATAAGCAATGTGCATTTTTGCGTTGTTATGGTTAATTAATTCGGTCAATGATAAATTTCATAATTGGCCATCTAATGAGAAATGATTTTTTAAAAATTGGCTATCTAATGAGAAATGATTTTTAAAAATTGGCTATCTAATGAGAAATGATTTTTAAAAATATCCCAACACATAAATTATGTAAATATTGTCATGCTTTTCGTGAAAGCTACTGTATATATAATCGACAATACTCAACAACATATATGAACTCATTCTACAAAAGTGTGCTAATATGTGCAATTAGACTGTCTTAAGGTGCGTGTCCACTTGAGAGCTGAGAGCTGAACGCGCAGTGAAATTTGGCCCCTCACGAGATTATAATTTCCCTTTCAGCTCTCAAGTGGACAAGCTTTATTGGGAAAAATATCACGATCCAATGTACATAAAGAACAATTAAGGGACGTAATTCCACATTAATTGAGTAAATACAAAATTTAGTGTTTACCGTTTCCTTATAACACATGCTTGAACTTCAGTACTTTCTGCACGAGTAAGAGCTTCGAACGTATACTTCACACCCCTTTTACGGGGCCCTTTTATGAGTTTATTATTGGCCTTGAGAAGGAGGACCTTGACAATGAATGATATGAACATCTCTTTGAATTATAATAACTGACATCACCTAAAATTGTATATTTTTTGCCAAAATCTGAAGTCCTTTATCACTGTTTTCCCTTTCGTTTCTAATTTATAACTTTATTGTATTCGAAACAACATTGAGATATAGAAACTTACTGACAAAAAAAGAAATGCGGCAGTAGATCATGTTGAAAAGCAGCAATGGACATGATCTTGTCTTGCGCACAGATTGGAAAAAATATAGGCATACGAAAATCGGGATGAACCGAAAGCATGCCCACCATGCAAAAATTTTATTCGCACACTTTTTGCTTGAAAAACGTATTAAAATTGCTCAATTTATTTTTCCTAATGTAGAATTGGTTGTCCACTAGGGCTACAGCTTTAGTTCATAATTTAAGAAGGCCCAGTTTATTTATAAAATAAAATTAAGAAATTAGTGAAAAACGCCGAAAAAATTCGAAGGCAGTTGTCATGCAGGGAAAAAAACCCGTTTTCGGAGGTCGAGTAACGTTTTTTTTACAAATTTCTTAATTTTTTTTTATAAATAAACTGGGCCTTCTGAAATTATAAACCAAAGCGGAAAAATAAATTGAGCAGTTATAATAAGTATTTCAAGCAAAAAATGTGCGAGTAATTTTTTTTTCATGGTGGGCATGCTTGCGGCTCATCCTTAGCCGGATATTGTTATGCTGGAGCAAAATACGTGAAATTCTAGTAAAGTGCGTAAAACTACTATAATTTCATAATTAGCCATGTAGAAAGTTGGGCACACCTTCTATATGAAGTTGACCATGGGTAAACGCATGCATGGCTTAGTGCAAATTTATCCAGAAGTCAGGTTACAACTATAATTATTTCTGCCTCAATTTAACGCTGAGTAGCTTACCAAACTTAATTTGAAGTTTTTTCTTCGAATTTTGGTTTATTTGAAATTATGATGCAAGCAATTGCACTAAAGTGCTTAAACGTATTTTAAGCAGGATGGTTGCCAAATTATGAACGAAACAACGCCTGTCATTAAAAAAAACGATGGTTAAAGAGTTTTTAGACATCTGTTAGGTATGAAATGTTAGTGTTGCAACGTAATTCGTGATGAACAATTTATCTATTGACAGGCATGGCCAAGTTATTGACAATGGTCGATATTTTGGTAGCTATTATCATTCACCATGTCACACTTAAGATTACCTACAGTATAGCCTCGTACACTAGTATTGAACATATTGATTGTTGAATTCCTTCCCTAAACGCATTTGGGGTAACTTTCTTTGGCGTATTCATGTTTGCAATGATGTTAATTTGTTATGTAAACTTTAACAGTGCATTAGAACAAGCTATGTGGATTGATGTGATTTCTGTATTAGTTAAATTTGTTAATACGCTTTACGTAATTAAAATTGTAATGAAATTTTGTAATTTTAAAGCTATTTTTCTGCATTTTTTATAATATTTATTTTGCAATTAATTTTTTACTATAACCGAAGATGCAAGCATAATCAATGCGTACAATGCCTTGGCCACATTTTGAAGCAAAGTAACTATTAAAGAAAATAATGTAGCATTTTAATTGCTTGCACAACATGGAGTGCAGTCTAATTTTAGAAGGGACACTTTCTGTAGATTCCATGTTCCACTTGTTGCAATTAAAGTTGCATTTATGATTAATTATACATGTATTTTAAATATACAGTACTATCAGCGTTTGCTTTCTCCTTGATTACAACTATAAGCTGTCACTAATAAACTGCGTTTACACAAAAATAAAATACGCAATGTATTTTCCAATCTGCATTGTTAACCGCTTAATGATTACACTCCACTCCCCCTTCCCCACCTAATGGCATATCTTTGATGTGACTAGGGTACTGACGATTGTGATTCAAATTAAATTGAACGCACAATGATTAATTCACATGTCATTGAAATTTATTCAAATTATGTTTGGAAATCCTTTTTGTAAAATATTGTATTTTGTGCACCATGTGTGATTTTTGGTCACTAGTCTATATTATAAAAAATGACATGCACTGCATACAGTATACTGCACAAGCGGACTATTTAGATTATCAAACGATGTACTGAAACCGGACATCGTGATTGAATGAAAGATCGGAATGCGAATTTAGTTTTTATGCTTCCAATCTGAATACATGAATTTTAAAATGTAATTAGTTAACCGATCATAATTTGCAATCATATGAAAACGGAGCTGTTAAAAACAATGTTGCAGGTGCATTTACTTGAAGAACTACTGTAGTCCTTTCTTCGCCTTCTATGCAAATCATTCGATGTAATAATTACAAGGTTAATTCTATTGTTTGCAACTCCAGCGTACGGAAATACATTTGTGAAGAGATTTGATGACGTTTTTTTCTTGTCAAAATAAACGCTGCCAGAACAATCGAATTATTACCTCCCCTCGACTCTTGACACTATAAATGGAGACAATTTGCAAATGAAGTAGAGGCTCGAAGGTAGCTCAAGAGTTTTTTTCAACACAATCTACAAATTTCCTGATTAATTGGCATGACACTGCAAGTTTTCTGAACCCCATTACAGGCGTTTCGATTCATGTGACCGTGATCATCGTAGTTGTTTCTAACAAGAAAGCGAAAAAAATTCGGGGAATAGCGAAGTGAATGAGATCATCATTCAATGGGATAAAGCGTGAATGCAATTATGACGGATTAAACCAAGAGTAGAAAACAGCAGTTGGCAATAGAAGAATTACCGACTCATTACCCTTCAGATTTGGGAATTCCCAATTTGCAGTATTTGTCATGCCATGTGTTTCACATGGATAAATAGTACTGGAAGTTGAGAAGCTAGATGTGTGTGTAACGGAAGGTCCTTATCCATACTTTTCCTCACACTTTTGGGAATTAAAGGTAGCTACACAGATGTAAAAACGACTTTCCGATACAAACATTGCAATATTTAACACCATGCACAAATTAACTGATTGACGGAAATTGAATTCAAGAAAAATGAAACAGAGACAAAAGGTTTTTCTTTTAATCATTTATCAGTCAAAATATCAAACTGCATACGCATACACTGATGAAAAATTAAGTGGCAAACGCTATAGGCGTAGCATTTTCAATGAGCTCAATATTAGGTGGAAAAAAATGTTCATAAACGTATTCCAAGCGTAATGAAAACTTTTAAATGACAGAGAAGGCATCAAAAGCAGCAGCCAGTTGGGTTCAGCCCAGCTTGCTTAACATGGTTGCATTTTCCAGAGTTTGTCATCGTCACAAGAAACTACAAACATTTAAAAACAATCAGTGGAACTACTCGCCAGTATGAAAGTTTTATTTAAGTTGTTTGTGTAACCACCTCTTTGTAAAACATACCAATTAAGGTTTCTTCGAAATGCATTCAAATCTTGTCTTGAACTTAGCCATAGAATCCGTTATATCCAGCTCCATAATAGGGCCAGCCACCGTAGCCACCATAGCCGCCATAGGGACCTCCATAAGCTCCGAATCCGCCGTATCCTCCCCATCCACCCCATCCTACAACCCACGGCCTCAAGAATAAGTTTGACGTTTTCAAGTCTTCTTTGCTGTCAATTACATTGGAGACTTGAGGTCCGGCTGGAGCTGGGGCTGGGGCAGCCAAAGCTAACGCCAAGGAAGCGGTAAAAAGCAAAGCGGCAGTCTGTTTTCAAAAATATCATATCATTAGTTCTTGTAATTCTCTCTTCAAATAAAGGAACGTATGTTCCGTGCAACATTATGGAAGAATATCATGTAAATAACGAGTATATACAGTATTGCGTTTTGATCCCTTTTTAATAATAATCACATCAACATTGTTTCATGAAATTGGATCTTCGAATTGTAAGAATATGCAAATTTACGTCTTATTAAATTGCCGTAAATGTGTATTCCAATTGCTCGTCTGGCCCACATTATTATTTAATGATATCATGAACTGGATTTAATTGACAATGAAAGTATAGAGCTAAAGAAATAAAAAGTAACTCAACGGCGGAAAGATGACATCGGAAATGACTGACATGTTTAATATGTTGCAATGCAAAACGATAGTTTTATGCTGTTTTTAAAATATATATTTCTGATTTGATCATTTTGTTTCATTCACAAATTGGTGTTAAATTTTTATTTCTGTAAAATGAATTTTAGAATTTACTATATCATTTAGAGAAGATTGGTAATGTGAAACGGCGATCTTGACTGGGGTTATTTTTACTGCTTTCTTAGGTATTTTATCTATCAGTGTTTAAATAATTTTGAAAGAAAACCTTTTTGCAAAATTACCTTTATATTTTTTTCGTTGCGGATTTAAGCGATGCTAGTAAATATATAGCAGTCATAGAGTAACGTAATTATTTCTCTAAATTTAGTGTTTTCTTCTATACTAATATTTATTTGTTAACATAGCGAGATATCCGCAACTAAAAAAATATGATGCGATTTTGCGAAACGTTTTGTCACATCAAATTATCTAAAACATTGGAAGACAAGATAGCTGAAACCCGTTAACATTCTTCTCTATAAATGATATCGCAATTTTGAATATATCGTTCAATTGGCAACTGAGCCTTGCAAAGCGTCAATGGTCTCTCGTTGATTTTGAATTGTTTAGATATATTTTTTATTTATTTTAAAATATGCAATACAAAGCAAATTTCAGTTAAAAAAATATTTTAACGGTATGCATATGTCGTTTGCATCATAGAGAAATTCTTGATATTGCTTGTATTAACATTAGGATCGTCCATTATATTACTTGATTTTAAACATGAAACTATTTAAGAAATTGATAAAGCAAATAGCTATTTGAGTTCATTGTTGAATTTCTATCTAAAAGCCGAATTAAAATAATATTAGAAAAAATATAGGTATTACCTACCAACTTGAAATTAGCCATCTTTTGCGACGATGAAGATTTGCGAAGCCAACCTTTGAACTTTCAATGCAATTGTGTGACAATTTCGAATAACTGAAGCCTTTATATACGATTGGGGATGGGCCATTTAAGTCATCTCTTGCTTGTTATGGTCACTCTCGCTTCTACAGGTTTCTATTTTGACCAGCCCTAGAGGGGAGCGTTATCTTGGAAAGGGGTGCAACATACGTGTGTGTAAATGAAAAGTACCAAAATAAGCTTTCAGGACAACAGTCGCCAGAGCGATTGATTAGGTCCTACCCTAGGTCATTATCGTGCCCTTCATGAGTTGGCAGTTTTCAGAGCTCACAACCTTAAACCTATTTTTCGGATAAACGTGAAAGTGCACTTAACCACCTGCATGTAGTCCTAATTCAATTTCGAAGACAGGTGGGGCACCTGTCCATACTTGTAGGTGCTTTCTTCAGGCATATGTCCTTGAACACATCTCCGTTTAACTTATTTTTAAAACTTTCTTACCACATTTCATATCATTTTTCTTATTTAATGGGCTCATTGCATGCAAGGCGATTCTAAAATAACTGAAAATGGTAATAATGTATGCATGTGTCTCATCTTAATGTTTTAATCGCTCTATTTATTAAAGCCAACCACATATGGGCCTGCAGTATATGAAATAATACGTGACATTTAATTTATTTATATAAGTGATAAACTACGAAATGATACCTGCCTAAATTAATAAACATGTATGCGCTAGTTTGAAAGTAGTAAATATGAAACACTTTATTTCTCAATTGTAATTAAAATAGATAGTTTTTGGATTTTGAGTGAGAAAACGTATGCATACATTTTTATTTAATTTCTATATAACCTGCAACGAAACTCATGTGTTGTTTTGAACAAATAACGAGAGGGAAATAAAGTTAAAGTAACCTAAGTAATTGAGGATGTTTTATTTGTCTGAGATGTTGCACGCATTAAATTAACAAATAACGAATCCTTGCGAATTAATCAAAAAACAATGTACACGTATGTTCTGTCTGGTTCACCATATAGCATTGTTATATGAATAGGTGTGCTCAAGTTGAAATTGCCACCCTTAAGCATATGTTTTCTTCAAACCTGAATTTCCATTTATCTTTACTTATTGGAAATGTAATAAGGGGCCAATAACAATGGGCACTTTTTGATTCCCTGCTACCGCCTTTCTTTTCTTGCTCATCCCTTCGCTTGTTGCACAAAAATTCCTACACTTTATTTTGAGTTGGAAAAAGAACCAATCATTGATTTTTTCAATGTTCCTAACATCTCTCGTCTTATTTCAACATGGAATGCATTCATGTATTTTAATAGCGTTTAAAAGGCGTTGTTGTTGTTAACAGATCGTCACACAAACAGACTTTTTGTGACTTTTTAACGAAGTCACTAAATTGAAAAAGAACGTCCAACGAGTGACGAGTTTTTGTAGAACAGGATAACATCGATTCAAAAACTAACCAAAAGAAAATATTATTTACGCACTATTTAGTGCACAGATACGATTTTAGTGCTTTAGTTGTCGTTTGTGACAAATTTCGCTGTGCTCAAGTGAAAAGTAAAAATTAGACGTTCGAACGTGTTGACTCATACCCTGATTGGAGTAATATTTATTCCGTATATATGCTATATTTTTGTACCTCTATCTCATTAAGACGTTGTAATTCAGTGTGTATCTAAATATACAGTACTTTGAAATTATATGCATGCATATATTGTCCGAAAGATGGAAAATTTTCGGGATTCCCAGAAATTTGCCAGCTTGTGTTAAGCAAGAGCAAGTAAGATGTTACTATGTAATTATCTAGGTCTCGTGTTATCAAGGCCAAGTACGTTTACAGTAGGCAATTGGCTGAAATGGGCGTTTTGTCCAAATTAAGCAATTGACGTTCCGTTCACAGTCGAAAAAAATCCGTACTTTTAATTATAATAGTCTTCCACGAATTGCGATGCATGCTGCATTGCTAATCCATATTACTTGAACAGCCTTGTTGATCGTAAACGTTTTTCAATGCAATTACATATGCAATACAAGGCACGCCTCTTGCATCTAGAAGACATTGAACCAAAACCTGTTTTTTCCATCTTTACTCTTTAAAAAGATATCCCACAACAATTTGTCTATTATTTAATCGAAATGATCGACAGAAAGATTTATAACTATCATTTATTTTAATTAGAGGCTGTCTAATTGTATATTATGTCTAAATTTACTTGGAATTCTGACACTGAGTAGTTCGAAAGGGCTTTTTGCCGAAAACTTATCTAGTGGAAGCACATGCACTGTACATAAAATGCGTGGCGTCAATATGTCATAATAGTTGGAAATTGTTTCCTTTTTTACATAAAGTAGTTAAAAATTATCTCACGCGAAGCTTTATTAGACAGCTTATTATGTAGTTTATGTAGTGTTTCCACTTTTCTTGCCATACAAAAATCGTAGGATATTCGCGAAAACGCAAGGCAACTAATGCATTTTACACTAATAAAACGATACAATTTCGATACGTTTATGGCAATGTAAAAAAATAAGCAACAGATCCTTTCATATATATGGGTGACGCAATGTCGGGCCATGATAAAAAGAATGATTGCTCGAAAAATACGTTATTGCGTAAATGCTTTAATAAAATTTAAAGTGCGTAATGTAAATCTGTTACCAATATTCAGACCTAAAATGATTGGGCAGTTTTGATTCTTTTCTTTTGAAACGAATGACTTGAGGAAAACCTGGTAAAGTGCAATGTCTTTCTACCTTTTCTATGAATAAAAAAGGCTAAATGCCAGATGTCACAAAATTAGCCAATTTCCGTATTGAGGTGTTATGCATTATTTATTCGATTACTTCATATCATGGTTTTAATCGTTAAATCTTTAGAGCATTATTCGCGTAAAATGGCCCATTTCATGTGATATTATATGGCCTATTTGCACCTCGGAAATAATTAACTGAATTAATGGAATGTTCTTAATGATCTTCCTATCATTTCACTCTTAAAAAGCATTCATTGCAATTGGAATTTAGCGTGAGTGTTTCTACTCAGCACCTATGCGATTATCAACTATACGTCATTTCCAAAATTTTATATGGTATCGAATATATTATAACAATAACGAGGAACTTCGCGAAATGTTCGTTTAACCTGATATTACTTAGTATGACAGACAATAAGTTAGATTTATGAAAATAAAGTTTATTGAGAGGATTGAAATACAGTTACTGTTTAACAAACAGTTTTAACATTTCATATCAATAGTTGTTTTTGTATTCAGTCGTAAAAGCCAGCATATATTCGTTGTCGGAAGGTCATTCTGTAATACAAACAAGAAAAATACACTGTGAAACGTAATGTAGTTAACGATGTGCATAGTCCATGGCACCAAATTATATAGGTTTGATCAAGAAAACCAAGGAAAATATTGCAATAAAACTGCTTTACAGATTAATGTTACCGCATTTCTAGACTTAGTAACTGTAATCATAGGCTTTATATAGAACAACATTTAATAGATTAATGCAGAACAACACCTGATGTTTCAATTTTCTATGTCATCTGAATTATTCATTGATTTACTTAATTTCTTTGAAAAACAAAAGCATAAAGACATAAATTCAAATTATTGGCATAATTCCAGTTTTCAACGAAACTTACTTTATTAGAAAATTTGGAAAGATATTCTTTAGCCAAATCGATTAAATCCACCCAGGCCTGCACCTCCAATTCCACCCAGGCCTGCACCTCCAATTCCACCGAAGCGTCCACCTCCAAATCCACCTCCAAATCCGCCGAAGCGTCCTCCGCCAAATCCACCAAATCGTCCCCCGCCAAATCCACCAAGGCGTCCTCCGCCAAATCCACCAAGGCGTCCGCCTCCAAATCCACCGAAACGTCCTCCGCCGAATCCTCCGAAGTTTCCTCCTCCAAATCCTCCAAAACGACCTGCTCCAAAACCTTGCGCTGAAGCAGCTGTTACCATGGGATCAATTTCCAAGTCTTCTTGAGCATGTGTCAAGCTGAGAAAACAAATTACAGCCAACAACGAAACAAAAATCTAGAACAAAAATTGAAGATAGTGAAATGATTGTAATGCACCAAATGCATAAATGCAAATGCAATAAAGTTTTGAAAAATAAAAAAGGTGCGCTTACCGATTTTGACATTTTTAGATGGCAAGGGAGGTGACCAGTGCGCAAAGATTTCTGGACAAGAATAATTCTCGTCTCTGTTGGAATGACTTTTGTATAGGTCCTTTGGTGCCACGTGACATTTCTTTGTTAAATAATTGTTCTTACCCTACACGGGTTTTGGCCTGGGGCACATGGAGTAGACGAAAAGCTTTCTTTACCCCAATGTTTGGCTCCAAAGGACCTAGAACTTGGATCGTTTGGGAAAACATATCCTTTGTGCTTCATATCCTTGGGGATTTTTCGGACAGTGTCTTGATCCTTCTTAATCTGTTGTCAATGTTAGATTTGACCTTGTCTTCTGAGCTATTAGTGAAAAGCTGTCATGGTAGTTAATTATTTAAAAGCTGGCCTTTTATTCCATGATTGGAATCAGTTGCCCCTAATAAAGTCGTTCATACATTTTCATTGGTAGTTTATGTTGAAGAATACCAAACTAATTTTAAATCAGATTTTTAAATCCAATATGTAGCTTCATTTATGCATTTTTCTAATGGCTCGTCTTCAACATTTATTTAAAATGCACGTTTTTGGTTTTTATAATTAAATAAGTAATAGGCCTATTATTAAATAGTGCTTTGATTAATTTTCTTTAACATAACATTACAATTGGACCTCACAATGCATTATTTAAAAACGATTGGTTTTTTTACAAGAAAAATCATTATGAGTGATTTAAAATGTCCGTTCCGAATTTTAAGCATGTATTATGAGGAACTTATTTTTAAATCAGAACTCATAAATAATTAAAAACGCGACCTGGCATTAATAGACTCAAGAATGGTATCTGATCCAAAATTTGTTTATTTTTTTCTGTTTTATTTATGTTTTGTGATGGAGGAGAGAATAATACGTACCTGCACGTGGCCCAGTAACTTTGTATTGCTTTTTTATTTCAAAACCGTAGAGGGCAGAGGACTACTCAGTTAAAACCACGTGAATTCGCAAGGTCCTACCTACAAGCATTATTTGAACTTTTCTTCCAATAATTTTCGTCCAATAATTTCATTTAATCAGAAAAAAGTCTAAAAGATTACCTATTATGCCATGTACGTTAACAGTTTTAAGACCGTCATTTTGAATAACAGTGTAGACGTAAATAAACTACATGCTGCCTGAGCCCTGAATGTGATCAATTGGTCAAATACAAATCGTTAGATAATTTTTCTCATCTGTCTTGCATACTTTCGTTTTTATTAAAGTCGCGAATGAAATAAAAGAAGTAGTATATGTTTAGCAGTAATTTTTTACTCCCTTGAAATTTCGTGGGTAGGGGGGAAAAGAGAGATTCGGAAAAAAATAACAAGATACTTTCAACTTTTCCTTTCTCAAAAATACGAAATTGGAAATATTTTAACAAATAATGTCAGGTAATACATGAACAATATATAATGTTTACCTTATAGATACAACTAAAGAACACTGATGAAAATATAATTAAAATCCTATTTTGATTTCTCTATATTTTTATTCATTAATCTTCAACATTCGAGCGTATCTCTTTCCAAAAGGTTCTTTAATACTGGAAAAATTCCACTTAAACGTCTCTCAACATATTAAGAAGTAACTAACAGCCGGTATCAGATTAAAACAAAGGTTTTAATAATGCGTAGCAATTAAGAGGCACATTTACCATTACAAACAAGAGAAATATACAATTCGAAGAAATAGCAGTCGATTTCCAAGCCAGAAGTGAATTCATGTTTCGAGATGCCTGGATATCACGTTCAGGTAACGAAAAGATAAAATACAAATTAAATTAGCCATATTAACTTTTTTTTTTTGCCAAAATACTTGAACAAAATTGTGAAATATTGAGCTTACCTAACCTTTAACGCCCCCATCCACCGCCGAAAAATGGACGCTGGAATCCCCATGGCCTGTAGAATCCACCCGGTCGGAAATATCCACCGGAACCACCCCAGGGGCCGTATCCACCCCCGCTCAACCACGGTCTAAAAACCTGCTCCGATGTTTGCATGGGGTCTTCTTCTAACCCAGTGTCCAAGTCATTCTTCGGCGACTCAGGGTTGGTAATTTGAGCGCGGGCAAAGGCCACCCAGCAAACGCAAAACAGCAAAAATGTCTGAAAAACAGCAACATGTTGTCATTTACTGTTTAAATAAGATACATTTATGGAATGGGCTGTAATATGCATTTTGCAGTTAAACCACCATTATTGCGATTCAAGTCAAAAACGTTCTTGAGTGGTGCTTCATGCTGAAGGATGTAACACAACATTACTACCCTCAAATACAATTTTATTTACAAGTTACTTTTGTGTAATTTTTGTTAATCAATACGCTCGAAACTTTGATTAGGTAAGTTCAAGAGTTCAAGAAATGTTGCTGTCCAAATTTTTAAATATTGTACATATTTCAGAATGATGTCAAATGCTTTTAATTAGTGTAATTATTATTATTGTTTATTATAGAAAAGAAAATGATTGGAATGTAAATTACGGAAATTGTGAGACATTTGAAACAACTTACCAATGCAAACCTTGCCATTCTTCGAACGCTTCGATGTCTAAGACCTATCTGCAGAACAAGAAAGGAGAATGATGTTCTCCACTTAGTTCGGCATCTCATTTATACCTTTTTGTTTTGGTCAGTTAGGCCCTTACCTGCAAGGGGAACTGTTATTGATGATTTCTGGTCTATTTTTAAAATTTGACTTTTCACAACAAAGTTGGGTTAGCGTTTTGGGTGTTTCCAAGGTGCATGCTTGCTGTCATTGGTCAGTTGACATAAGTGGGGAAAGTGTGCAGG
Organism: Rossiulus vilnensis; assembly: GCA_034700785.1. Lineage (NCBI taxonomy): Eukaryota > Metazoa > Arthropoda > Diplopoda > Julida > Julidae > Rossiulus > Rossiulus vilnensis. The sequence goes on along the minus strand of JAQIXS010001047.1, from coordinate 5,497 downwards.
TGCCAACCGGCTTTAGCCAGTAAGGGCCTGGGAAGTGCAAACGTGAGTTAGCTTTGGTGATTTTATTAGAGGTCGCGTGGGCCCATATGCAGAGGTCATTGCTGAAATCGTATCTTCGAGCACAATTGTTTTTCTCCGATAAAAAAGAATAAACAGTATATATAAGACCAATGTCCGTTAAATTGTAAATGGACAACATGAAGATACCGCAGCATTCTCATAATTATTTATGCTTTCTATTTGTTTAAATGAAAACGTGTATATTTTCGTGAATGTTTTCAACGTTGAACGAAGTAGACCGCAAGCTTTTTTATCAGTGAACTGACGTTTGGGTCATTTCATTTACTTTTATTTAAAAAAAGTATTTATTCATTATTCTGTCCGCTTTAATCGATCTCAGAATGTTGTATCTAGAAATGTTGTAGATGCTAAGATGACTGCCCAGATGAGATCGTAAATGCCTGATAAATTGCATTATTATGCATGCATGAATTCGTTTCACACGCCATTTATTTGCTGACTTAGATTAGCAGCTTGAATAATTTATATTTTTCCATTAATCCCAAAATTCCTTAAACAAATTGAAAAAAGCTCCAAATTTAAATTGATAGAATTTACCTCAACATAAAAGGAGCTTTGACACTGCCACCAATTATTATTATTATTCGAGTCGATCAGCCTTGGGTATTTCGGACCTTCCTTAAAGACTGACGTCATACAACGTCTTCGAACGTCCTATTGTATCATTCTCATACTAGTTGGAACATACATGTACATTACATGCTGTATGACGTGATCGTGTAATAAGACCTCTACTCTTAAAGTATTGAACAAGTACATTGCAGACTGCATCATAAACAAAAGCAAAGCAAATTTAGAAGTCCACTCTGTGTTTCGGTGTTTGTCATTCAAGTTACTGATTGGGTTTTAGTTAAATTGTCAACAAATAATTTAATAATTTCGCTTTCAATTGTTATTTATTCGGAATATTGTTTTTGCTCTAATCACATAGCTCTGTAATAGAAACGTTCTATTACAGGTGTAAAATTATAATGATAACAAAAAAAACTGCGATGGCCGAGAATCGAACTCGGGTCAACTGCTTGGAAGGCAGCTATGCTCACCACTATACCACCATCGCTAGTTGTTGTATGTACTAGTTTGATATGAGCTGTTCTTTTAGAATTTTCCACTTGCACATAATAAAAATGTTTAAAACGTTATGAAAAGCAGTTATGCATGAAATATGGTTGCACCATGAGTCCTAAACATTATTTCAGCTAATGTTACATTTCCTTAGAAATTTTATGGACGTGTAATATGAAAAGGCAATAATAGCCGGAGTGCTTTAATTCGCTGAAAATAGTGTTTTTTATTTCCATCGACTCTCGAGGTTACTGACCTGATTATAAAAACGTATCTTCAGGCATTCCTAGTTAGGTAGCGCCACTTTTCGTTTAACACTGACATTCTTCACTGAGCTCTCATCAGCCAGTTTTCTTACTTATTGCTTTTGCATCTTTGATGTCGAATGTGAAAATATTATTATAAGAATAAAATATGAAAATTTAGAATAAAACTTGATGAAAAAGCGTGGTTTTCTCAAGTTTTGTGACGGTTTTGGCGATTTTGAAATGTTTGCATTGCAAGCAATGTTTGTCAAAGCAACGTTCTTCATAAAATTGCAAGCTAAAATTATACATTTCTAATGAAGTTTTTCAAAATTGTCGTCTACGGCGTTCCTCACCCCATAACACCTCCTTTAAAACCATCCTGTGTCCGTCTATTCAGATTTAATTTCAGCAGCAATTTGTTTTCTACAATTGAGTACATGATGCGTTATTTTATGCAGTCCTGCTCAAGGGGGATTTTGGTGTGAGTCCCATTCCTTCTTCCCTCATGAGTGACTAACCCCCTTCATTTTGGAATCCTTTCACTATGCATTTGTACATTTTTTCTTCCTCAAATACTTATTATAATTGCTAAATTTATTTTCCTTGTGTAAAATTGGTTTTCCACTAGGGTCTCCATTTTTCTATAATTTGAAATTGACTTTTTTATTTATAAAAACGTAATAAACTTGTAAAAACCATTATGCTACCTCCAAAGTTGGGATTTTCCCCTTAAGATGGGCCCCTGAGGTTGCATAATGTTTTTTTTCTATTTATTTTCAATCTTATTTTATAAATTAATGGGGCATCCAATTGTTAACAACAATTAAGGGGTTAGAGTAAAATTTAAAAAAACCACTGCGATGGCCGAGAATCGAACTCGGGTCAACTGCTTGGAAGGCAGCTATGCTCACCTCTATACCACCATCGCACTGTAAGATAGAATCCTTTCGATATCATTGAGTCTATTTTAACGATAATCGAATGAAAATGGTGCTATATATACATTCATGCACTATTAAAGCTAATATTTTAAAATTACGAAATGATAAAACGATACATTTTTACTGGAGATGTTATCTTTCGTACACTTAACATCTGAGTAAAAGAAATGGTAAGGTTGTATGCACATTGTATTTCAAAGTGCAAGTAGGCTGATTTTCAGAAACCTTTTGAGATTATTGACCTCAGTATTTAAAGTGTAACATCTCTCATGGCGAACAGGCAAACAGAATGCTATTAATAATGAATGAAAACTAAAACAAAAAGTATAAAACCATACTTTACAAATGTTGAAAGACTCAGAATGGTAAAAATTTAGAATGACGAACTTAAGTCGATGATAAGCTCTTGTCTAATGTTTAAAAAAAAGATCCTGCACTGAGGTCCTGCAGAACCCAATTAAATCTACCTTCAACTGGTTTTGATAAGTAGGCACAAGGTAGCGACACTTTGTGGCCGTCACGCAACATTGCAACATTTTTTTTTTTTGTCTTAAAATAGAAAATTATTATTTTCAAGCTAGTTTTGCCTCAACATTTGACATGTGGAAGAAATGCAATCCCCTTGTGGATATCATGTAAGCTAAGAGTTTGAATATCGATAATAGTACAATTATTTTCAAAACGTATTAGGGTCAACTACTGGATGTACATGAAGCTTTACATGTATATTACCTACCAATCTTCCACTAAAGTTTAAATTTGACCTTATAATTTCATTGCAAAATATATTTCGATGGCATCCTTACCAGAGTCTGGCTTGCCGTGGGATTTCAAATTAAAGAGGGAATCGATGGGGTGCTTAGTATACATGTACATAATGTATATAATTCCAAAACATTTTAAAAGATTGCTGTTTTACTGTCTTAATTATGTATTTTTCTTTGCAAATAGTACTTGACAAAGTAGGCCTACTTCTCCTCTCAAAAACTTAAATACTACGCAAAATCATACAAAATTCGAGGCTTTATTCGCATTTTTTTATATTGCATTAAAATTCGCGGTGAAGTTAATTCAATTGAAATTCTTCTACTTTATGTACACTGTAGGCCATCATAACCAAGCATTAAATTAGAGCACGACTCCAGTGTCACATTCACCCAATAGGTACTCCAAGTTAGTCCAAAACCTGCAAAATATGTTTCACATTTAATAAACGTGAAAGCTGGTGTTCAAAAGACAGTGGCGGACCCGGAAAGGAGGGGGGGGGGGGGTAAATGCTTCAAAAGTGTCTGAAGAATGAGGCTGCAAAATAATTGGCTTTTTCAACTTAAAATACATAAAAATTGCAGAAACCTTCACTTCTAATCCAACAAGAAAAAAATGTAGTCCTTGTTTAATCTAGAGCCTGTCTCATTCCTAAAAATCCAAATCTTCCTGTCCCTGGCCTTCGGCCGCTTAAACCACCACCGAGTCCACTGAATGCTGGTCGAAACACGGTTCCTGGTCGAAACCCGGCTCCTAATCGAGACCCGGCTGCTGGTCCGCCCCCGGCTTCTGGCCTGCTCCCGGAGCCCCCGAAGAGACTGGGACTTCCTCCTCCGAAAATTGACGTCAAGCTGCCCATGGTTCCCATGACCGCACCCACAATGCAGATCATAAAGACTAACGATATCTGGAAAGCAGGGTTTTAAAGAGATTCACATGTTTGAATTTGGAAAACTTTTTCGAAATTTTTTTTTCTGTTGTTGTAGAATTGTTTGTCCACTAGGGTCTTGGTTAGTTTTTATGATTTGAAAATGCACCGTTTATTTATATGAAAAAATCCATTATCCTACCTTACCAATTTTGTGAATAAATCTGACGTTTTCAAATTATAAAAACTAACTTGTAACTTACAAATAACTTAATTTTAATTCAAATTCTATGTAGTGGACAAGTAAAAAAATGAATTTTAGCAACTACATAGTAGCAACTATAAGTATTTGAAGTTGAGGTTAAAAATACAGAATTCAAGTAGAGATTAGAGCTAACTCAGCTCCCATCGGATTCAATTTCTATTTTCACCAAAAAAAAATGTTGAGATGGTAATGTGCATCTTGCACTTTTGAAATATTGTGACTACATGTATCTTATTCAATGAATAACTACTCTGCTGTAGATTATTCCCTTAGAAAATGTTGATTTTTTAATGGAATTGTTAGACTTACCATTGTCTTGTTCGCCATCTTCACTTTTTATACTTTTGGGTAGATTTAGTCAGAAAATGCAGTGCGATTTGCAACTCACTAGTAGAGCTTTATATAGAACCTAATTCGCTCAACCCTTTTGGCCCACGTGATCTCATCCTGCCCGTTTTTTTCCTTTTAAGGGAATGGGTAGGACCTATCAAAGGTCCTATGGAGCCCTTCAAAAACTTTCCGAGAAAACTCGAATCTGGGTCCCTTTCAGATCCTGTATCCTAATTACCGCTGCATTGTCAGTGACAATGAGTCACATGTCATATAATTTTGCTTGTGGTAAAAATAGATTCTTTGTTCATAACGCCTGCAGTAGCCTACCTGGTGGCCTCAAAAGTCAAATATCGTTCTCATAAAAGGGGACGTTTAAGCCATTATTTTTAGTAAAATATGGTGTATGCGATTTAATATTTATATTAACTATAAATAAATGTCTGTGTTTACAATTACAAAATAATATAATTACGTTACAATTACGAATGTGCTAACGTTCTCAAAACAGGATAGCCAAAAGCGCCCCCTATGCAAAAGATTTACTCTCATATCTTTTCCTTCAAATACTTATTATAAATGCTACATTTATTTTCCCCAGTGTAGAATTGGTCGTCTACTAAGGTCTCCGATAGGTTTCATAATTTCCAAACGATTCGTTTATTTATTAAAAATTAATAAATCATTGCATTGCAGAAGAGCCCCATTGTGCCGTCGCATAACAGGTTTTCAATTTTTTTTTTTTTTTATAAATAAACGCAGCATTTTGAAATAATTTATCATAACGGAAACCCAAGTGAACGACACTGGGGAAAATAAAGGCTAAAGTCTAGTTTACGTAATTTCGATAACTTTCGATCGGGGCGTCTGTGGGGTTTCTGTTTTCACATGGTAGGAGAGGGCATGATACTTGAGCGCGGAAAAGAAACTGGAA
>JAQIXS010001046.1:0-34629 GCA_034700785.1 Rossiulus vilnensis | reverse complement strand
GGAAATAGTTCAAAACAAGTTTTATAACCATATTTTTAAATAACATTATTACTGTGACCTTTATGTATTTCTTTTAAGGATTTTATTCAATAGCAAAAACTGCAAAAGTATTTGAATCGCAACGAACACACAAAAATCTACGTTATATAAGTAAAACAGCTTAGAATAAGTTTTAAAAGCTCATTTTACTTATATCCTACTCTTTTCTGCCATTTATGTGTGGCAAACAAATTAAAGTTTCTGAAGGCAGCCCTTGCACAGTGGCAAGTAGCATTCGCATCGCACACAACCGCGGAATGACGCATTCCGAAATAGTCACCATCTGGCAAAATTCACAAACGAGCAAAACATGTGTGCCTTGAGATTTCCCCAAATAGCGCCAGCGAAAATCGGCGAGAAAACAGGCTTTCCCCACATGCAACCACCATCTTTGCAGTCATAAAACATTAAGTAGCAGTGATGCACCACTTGGTTTAACTCATTGCCGAACCGTAGCACTAAACGCGTACACGTTTCCCATTTGGCCACGTACACCATTTGGATGCAAATGGAGCAGGTTGCATATTCAGTTCGGAGTCTTCCAACTACAACACCAACCAACTTGTCGAATTAACTGCAAGAACCTAGAGAATGCGTGACCACTGCTCTCTTCGGCTAGTTGTGCAAACTCGGATTAAGGCACTTTAATAAATATTTAAAACGTCTCCGAAGACGGTTCTGTTTGCTCGTTAAAGTGTGGTTCCATCAATTCGCGAGCCTGCGCACTCCCAAGGCGACCATTTTCGGATGAAACCACAAAAGTGGACCGCAGAGGTTCAGCCGCCTCCGTTTCTGCGCAAAGTTTTCGATTTTTCCTCGAGGACATTGTTTTCATTTCCCAGAGCATGCGATGCGCTAAATGACTTTGGAGTGCGCTCTCCATTCGATTGAACACAATTATGCTGGCGAAGAAACTCCAAGGTAAACATTATTCTATTATTTCAAACCCTCGCAAACAGCGTCTTTTGTTCGTGCTAAATAACTGAGCAATAAATACGACTACAAATAGAGCACTTATCATGCGTGCAGTAAGTTGACGCAGGTTTGGGGAAAGCGTCCTGCTCTAATGCGCCAACAATGCGATGCGATTAAACACAAAAGCAGCTTTTGTGTTGGCGAAGATACAGAAAGCTTAAGCAAAATTTCCCTGAAAGCCATTGTTAATGAGTCCACGCAAAATCTTTAATGTGCCGTGTAAAATGTTTACACAATTCGTGCCCGTAATATGATTACCTAGCCTAGCTAAGCCCCATCTAGTCTAGACAAAAACCCTCTTTGAAAGCAAATCTCCCGAGCTACTGATTTTAAATACTTTTTCCAGAGACAAGAGCCTATACGTGGGCTCAATCAATGGTTACAACCGCGTACGTTTCGCAGCAGGATCAACGATGCGCAATTGGCTGGTTAAACATCGAATTTTAACCAGTGGAAATCAAGCTGGTCTCCTCGTGGTGCACCATGGGTAAAGCGAAAGAGCTAGGTCTCGTGGCAAGCCAACCTGTCCTACAAACCTCCTGGATATTAAGACATACATAAACATGTGTTTATATACACTTTTTGAGCTTTTAAACATGAATTGCACATGTCTTCCATAAACTAAATATATTAAATAAATCATATGGAATTATGCAAGGAAAAATTTCGAAGTAATAGACGAATAAACTATGAGCCATGTGACAAGAAATCTATAATGATCGATGGCCGATTAAATGCAACATAGCATGTAAGATTTTTCAAAATATGTTAGTATTTTTTAAAAAATAGTAATATTTTAGTAATTAACAAATACGTTTTAGTTGCCATGGAAATTCTTTTCTTTTGTTTGGGCTGATGTTTGAGGAGAGGTAATTTCATCCTCTTCGGTTGTCATATTGAAGTACCTTAGATTACGCCATTTTTACCATTAATGCCCACCCAAATGGATGACCACCATGCAAATACCACATTTTTGCTCTAAATACTCATCGTCATCACTAATGTTTTTTAGAATTATTGTTTTTGATTTGAAAATGCCCTGTTTATTTATCCAAAAAATCAATAAATTTAAAGAAAAACGTTATGCAACCTCTGAAAATAAATGTCGCCAAAACATTTTTAATTTTTTTCCCCTAAATTAACGGAATTTGTTTATTATAAAAAAATAACGCAGACTCTAGTGGACAACCAATTATTAACGTGAAAAAATGAATGTAGCAATTTTAACAAATATTTGAAGCAAAAATGTGAGAGAAAATTGTTTGCATTGTAGGCATCCTTTTGGCTTAGACTGAATTAAATCAATGTAATGTCACTACATTACAAAACATTCTGCAGCCGCAGTTGCACGATTCACTACTACATTTTAAGGAGCTTATACGAATGCATTATGTCAACAGAAATACTCAGATATCCAAAATAGGGGTCACTATTTGGCATCAGATAAAGCCGCATGCAAAATGGAAATCAAAACATAAGCAATGACTAAGCCTGACGTACGGGGCACTTGCAACGTGCCCAGTAGAGGTCGATACTATTTGTGTTGGTTCGAGATCAATACTGACAGAAATCATCTTTAAGAGACTCAAGCCCATACATAGTGAGAAAGAGTTCAAAAAACTTGTTTTTAAAAGCATCTTAGGATCCTACTTTATAAGGACATATCGCGAACTTGAGACTTGTTACAAACGGTTATTGTATTGATCATGTGGCATTCTTCCTTTTCCATAGGGTGTTGATGGAAGTGAAGCACCAAGTGCGCTCAGAATGTTTAGGATAAAGCTGTAAAAAAATGCTGAAATGCAAGTCATCTGATAAATCTATACCGAGGTAGAAAATGTGTCGAAAACACTAAAAAGAAAACAAAATGCCAGATTTCGTTACATTATATGCACATTTTGTACTGCATACGTAGCGAGTTTGATGCATGGAAATGTCGAATAAACCAGACAAAGTACGATAAAGGAGAACAATGAGCATAGATGAGCTGCATTCTCTACACAACAGCATGTTTACACAATAGATTTCTGTAAAGCGTCAGTTTCAATGCCAATAGAATTTTATTATTGGCACCAGGAATGGTTGAGATTTCAACGATTGAATTTTACAAAGTGTTCTTTACACCCAATGTGCATACGCCATGACTGATAATGTTGGCAGAACACAATTTGAATGAAAGCATATTCAATAATAATCCGTTGAAAACAATTAACATTGACTTTACTGGAGTCACTGCATATGCTGATGAAAACGAATGCAAACTAAAAATAAAGTCTTAACAGGAACAGAAAACAACGCGACACACTAGCCAGAGATTTTAATATAAAAACACACCTTTAGCGATTTTAGCAGTCTTTTTTCCACAAAAAAACATATAATTGAATCGGTCATTTGGAAAAGGGGTCATCTCCTCACAAAAGCTAAATTTTCCTAGACATTCTGTAGCACAAAAAAGATTATTTTGGTATCTTTTATGATAATTAATGATAATGAATTGAATGTTGTGTCATGTGTTTCCAGAAAAATTTGAAAAAAGTGGAGATGGTTCTTTTGCAAACGACCGATTCAATTCATTCTGGTAGCATCCCAAATGACAAGATCAGCAGCCAAATCCCATCATTAAATTTTCTTATAAAAGTTGAAGTTGCAGTTTTCTTTTATATATGGTCAGCAACTGGAAGCTCGGCGTATTCGGCTGCTCAGAGATTTATTCCAGATCAGCGTACATGTATCTCATATTTCATGATTGTTGGACGAATTCATCAATGAGCTTTGTCGCCATTAAAACTGTTTTTCGATCTTGGAACCAAGGCTAAAATTGTATTTTGAGACACTTATTGTGGAATTATTACAAGGATTTGGCCTGAAATTCCAGAACATGTTCAAAGATGCGCAAGAGAAAAATTTGCCAATAATAATGTCACGAAATGTCGAGAAAGTGCAGCGCCGCGTACACAAAGCGGGTAAGTGGATTTTCTTTCTTGGTTTAATTTATCCTCATTTCTCTTTGAAAGCCCCTTTTATACGTGCAGAAAGAGTATTTCTCGTTGTTCGCAATGAATTAATGATGGAAATTTCCATGTTGATGGCTGTTCCAGATAATATCAATGATTTTAACACTTGTCAAGTTTCCTCTAGTGAACAATCAAACTTCTTGATTATGTTAAAATCATTGTCGTGCAAATTTATAGCGAGTGCGCATCAGCCCTGCCAAGCAGATCTGCATTCAGCGAATACTGTTGCAAGATTAAAATCGTATGCGGGTTATGTCTAATTTGATATGCAGATGGCAATGCGTGGAAATTAAAACGAACATCATGGCGAATTTAAGAACGCGCGGAGTTGTAATATAGAAGAGAAATTAGATTGAGTGCAAACAGACTATATACATTATTAATGTCCAACATAAAACCACAAACAGTTCTTGGAATAACGTGAGGGCATTTTTACATACATTTGTATATTTTTGAAGCGATGCTGTGTTTTAAGCAGCATTCAATCTCATGATTATTTATTGGTTAGACACATTGACGGTCAGTGTTTAATGAAATTCATTTGCCTAAATGAAAGTTTTTACAAATAATGTTTTAAACGAGCCGATGTTTTATGCATACTGCACGATGAGAATGGAGAAGGAATGTTAGGAGATGGTAAAACAAACACTGTTTGCAATCTACTGTACTTAAACAAACGAAACATTTATTTAGAATAATTAGAGGATGCAAATGAAGATTATGTCGCCATGGGTCAAGAATGCAACCATGAAGTCAACAATGAAAGAGTTATTAACAAATGCACCGCATCTTTAAGAAACGAGTGCTTAAATTGCATTTTAGTGAGCAAAAGATGTATCAACATACAGCTTGTACATGTATTTTAAAATACTAATGTTAATGCATGGGTATTTTAGGAATATTGAAGTATAAACATTTAAAACGGGTTTTAAATGTTTAAATGTAAAAAAGGTTTATTATTTGTGGTAAACAGCTTTTAATCTTGTAGGTAAGTTATAAATTAACTTCCAAATTATTAAATGCAATCTGTAGAGACAACATTTTTTTAGAATCTTTATCTGAATCTTGTATAATTAAATTTTAACAAATATGGCTTGTAAACACTGACAGCATGGCATAGATGGCAAATGTCAAGTTTGCATTAAGCATGCATTAAGATTCAAATTAAGTATATATGTACACGTATGCCCTAAACAGCACTCAGTGGTGTATACTATAAATATACGTGCACGAATAATAACATTGGCATCAAAGCATGTTTTGACTTGAAGCTGGTTTACGAACTATTGATGAAGACTTCAAAGTATTAAGCTTATATAAATCTGCATCTACATTGTTATAGCATTGGTAAAAAATCATCAAAGGAAACGCTTTATATTGAGTTTATGTCACAATATTTGCGCTGGCTTAATGAGCTGACATTCAAATCGTACGTCGCCGTCAAATTAATTAAATTTAAATGCTCTGAGGAAAATGAATATGCACTATACACGTACTTGCATAGGTATCTGTAACACCACGCTATCAGGATGCCAGAATTATTGTCACTTGGACGACTTTAAACAGTTCAGAGATCAGTTGACATGATCGCTGGAACATAGAACTCCTGAAACATGATCCCTGATGTAAGCACCAGAAGTACTAAAAAGGTCATGCATGATTTAAATATCCTCGCGTGCTTGCATGCTGTCATCTACACGGTGCAGACATGCAATTAAACGTCAGGAATTGGTTCTTTTAGCCTTAAAGGCGACATGCGTAGGCTTGAAAATCTAAAGAAACGCCCAAGCAATTGCATTTTAAACAAGGTCTAGGCAAAACTTTAATGTGATGAGAAACGGGATCCGAAAGGTTACTGTATACTGAACGTGTTTTCAAGCTTTGGATTTTCAAGGGCTTTTACCGACACATGCTTGCCTTTATACATTGCATTCCATGTCTATACCGGGCAATTGTCATTTGAAGTACAGTATTTTCGCCAGTGATGTCTAAAGATAATATTAATATAAAAAGTACACTGCTGGGTGATAGAAACCATTTCGATGCCACACTTATTTACATGTATTTACATATAATGTAGTTTGCCTATTCTTCCCCAGAGATATTTTTGGAGCGGTCAACGTTATCCAAAACTCAATTTGGCCAAACATATTTGTGCAAACTGCACCAATAAGCGCATTAAAAACGCGACTTTTTTGGTTCTGGATGAATAGGAAGTCTTTAGTATTGTTACTTGAGTTGAGACGCAAGCTATCCTGCAACGACATCAATCATTATACTTAACATGGTAGGTTGTGGTTTTGCAAATGGAAAGTACATACATGTATTAAATTAGTATCCAAAATACATGCAGCCTTTTTCTTAAATATGTTGAAAGAAGACACGTCTTTTCTATGGTAAGGTTAATAACACGCAACTTATGTGTGTCGCAAATCGAATATAAAACTACAACTTCAAATATGAGCAGGAAAATAACTGCATAAGTGCGAAATGCTTATGTGGTAATGAACGGAATGCATCCGTTTGTAGTAGTGAATAGCTGGGTATTTTGGATTAGATGGACATTGCAGAAAAATATTTAGACACCAAAAAAACTGCAGATATCCAATGGAACAATCAAAAAATTTTGATAAGGTGCATCAAGAATGGTTATTCAACGTCGGGTCCATGGCACCACGTCATTGTTTCAGAAGCTAGTTTTCAAAACCTGGATGTTAAACTGAAGGAATGAAGTACATCAATGCGCTGCTGCTGAACTAGCCACAAAAAAGTATTTGCAGCTGTTTAACGTTTATTGGGGGTGTAATACGTGTTGCATATGCGTCGTTGTGGCAAATTCTCAAAAAAACCAAACAATTACTTCACTAAATGCTCGTTTCTGTTTTCGCGATTAATCGTCAATGGTGTATACAACTTTTGAACTTGTTCATACGAAATCAAATTAACACTGACAATATTTTTCACAAAGCTATTCAATTTTGTCCTACTCCTGAAGAGCTCATTTTCTGGTGATGACAACGTTATGAATAGGCACCCTTCAAATTTTTGGTTTATTTAAAAAAGAAACATGCAAAAATTGTTGCTGTATACCAATGAATAATCCAAAACAGCATAAAAAGCGCAAATACAGAAGTCATTTTTTCGACCAAACCCTAACAAACAGGGTTATACAATATAATAGACATGTAATAACGTGAGTTGCCCGGAGGTGGCAGCACTTACGGTACCACCATAAGAAAAAGCTAGCTGCAAGTCTGCACTGAGTTGTCTTTTTTTCACTTCTAGAAGCACAGTGCAACAGTGTTTGGCTAGATTTCCTCTCGAGAAGGCTCATTTTTGCTAATAACATTTTGATCAACCCATTCCGTGAACGGGTTTAAGACTTTTAAGTGGTCATGGCGATGAGCGCGATTTCGTCGGCAACGTCGTCAATTGTCTGCAGACGTCGCATAAGAACCCCAACCATAGTTCCTCTATGTCTCTGGCCCCAACCGACAAATTTATGGGCGCCATTATGCTCGCTGCGAGTCATTTAACAAATCCCCCGCTATTTACATGTATTTAATTAGGCCTATTCGGCAAGGCAAACATCCATTGCCTTCCCAGACTGGGAGGAGTTGATGAGCGTAATCTGGCCGCAAAAAGCAGGCAAAAACCTCGAAACAGCCTAGGCTTTGTGCAGTCCTTCACCGGCTATTTATCACAGGACCAAACCCGGGTTCGGATCCCGGCTGCGCTTCCGCCGCCAGTAAATCATGCGGGGACTTCGGGAACATCAGCCGGTGATCTCCATATAAATCGGGCGCTGCTCGAACAAGCGACACTGAGGTTGGAAGGCCTCAGTTATTAATGGTGGAGAAGATTTAGTGGACGCGAGGAGGAAGGAAGTGTCCTTTAAAGTATATATATATATACACATATATCGCCGTTTGGCAGTACGAAGCACGCCGCTCGATGCCCGCTTCCGGGAGGATAACGCGGCTGAAACTTTGCACAGATTGTCCTTGCTAATCGTCATGCTATAAAACTCTAAAAATATGAGTTTTTAAATCCTTAACGTCAAAATGAAGGAATGAAGAACACCAATGCGCTGCTGCCTTACTTGCCACAAGAGAAGGGAGGATGGGGGCAATACGTGTGGCACATACGACGTTTTATGTTGCACATCGCCATTTTTCTGGCACTGAAACGCACAACTGCTTCCCGGAGTGCTTCTTTCTGTTTTCGAAATTAAACTTCACTGGCGTATTGCGTTTGAAATACGAAATGAAATAAATTCTAACAATATGTTACATGTAACGGGAAAAAATTAACAATTAAAATAAGTATTTGAAGCAAAAATTAGTGATATTTTTCACGATGGGCGTTCTTTTAGATTGGCCTAAACTTTTTAGTGAATAATAGTTTATGAAATAGTGATACATGTATATAATGAGAAGGATGAATGAGGTGCTTGCAAAGAGTGTAAATGGAAATTAAGAGACGAGGTATGCAAATGATGTCACCCACTGGCCGTTTCCAAAAAAAATGGCAAACTTGTTCATATCTTTAGTTCAGTTCTTGAAAATATACGTAAATAAGCCACAAGAGCATTTTTCTTAAACTCAAGGGACATAAACACAAAGCAATATCCATACTGTTTATACATGCATCATTTTTATTTTATTTGTTATAAGCCAATGACTTTTCAATTTATACTATATGCTGATATATTTAGCTAGGGAGCGTGAATTGAAAGCAGCTGTAAGCATATTAAGAACAATTTTGTGGGTTTTTTTAAGAGAACGCATGCATTACAAAAATGTTTTACTGTTTTGCTTTCTTGAATAAATTACTTTTATTTATTGCTCAACTGACTGGGCGTTTTTTTCCGATTGCTTATATTGCTATTTTTGCTTATTTAAAGGAGTCGTATGCGATCTTTTATCAATTAATAATCCATACAGAATAGCATCATACAGCAATATTCCGAGCCCAACAACATCAGTTTTTGTATAATTACAATGAATGCGTGAGTTCTTAATTTTTCGCGACAAATTTTATAAGAGACACTCACTGCAGAGGCTTACTTCCGACTTGTTTCCGATGGTAACAACGTACCGAAGCAATTCAAACGTGGTAAATAATTAATAGGACACGCATTCTGTCGAGCTTACACTGCATCCCGTATTAATGTGTAGAAACAACCTTTTCAATAAATCAGATTTTAGAACAAAAAAAATGCTGAGGATTAGCATACAGACATAAGTTGGATAAAAGATTCTTGAATAATCTGTAAGTGCATACGCATAATGTATAATGAAAGTCACGTAAGCTTACCATTTATTATTAATGCAAAATTGAAACAGAACTGCGGTATTTTTTGCTGTACCTTAGGCAATTTTTTGCGTGCTCAAATTCATGATGAAGGTAAGTCTTGTAATCCTGTTTCGACTCTGAACGTGTATCCCGCATATTTAAATCAAAATGAATTTTTTGTCATCGCCGCTGTCATATATTAAAATGACTTAAAAAAAGATCTTTAAACTTATTTCAGATAATATATTTTTGTGAAATGAATTTATTAAGACGGTTAGTGTAAAATTATGAAACATTTAGTTAGCAATTATGCATTTGTATTATGATGCTCACCTCCTTTATAATAATCAGAGAAATAGGAACATTTTTAGAAAGATTAAAGTACCATTATCATTATTTTACAGCATTATTCCTCCCCTGTTTTCCTTGTCATACCTAGTTTCCCATCAATCAGATATTATTTTCAGGATCCTTCATTGCCTGTTCATAATCGTGTTCACGATAGTAACCATCCGCGTCTTCAGTATCCGCGCCTCAACATTTGCGATTAAGGCTGAAATAATGCAAAAAGTACATGCATAAAGAAATCAATTGGTGGCCACACACGGGCAGAATTTTTCGACAGTTGTGGTCTGTCACATACCAAATCCTCACTAAATTCTGCATGAGGAGTGGGGACAGTGGGAAACTATATCTGATTGCACAATGCAAATGTGTAGAAAATTTCTCAATATCCTACTATCAGCAAGCATATACCATGGTATGCCACTTAAACTGAAAATATGCCATTGCTCTCATGCAGACGTCACAGAAAATTTACTTTAATAAATTTCGATTCATTCAAAAAAATTTAAAAATACCTAATGTAAACGTGTTTACTTAGCAAACATTGAACGTAAGATTTTGTTTACAATAAGCCTAGATTCGTAGCCCAAAACTGTTAATGTTTTAGGCACTCTTAAGCTATTTATTCAAAACCTGTTATACCATTGCGAAATTCGAAATTCGCGACGAAAATTGAGAACGTATCCCCCGCGGATGTTGAGGGTTTACGGTATTCAGATTTAAGGCTAAGCCAAAAACGATGCTCACCATGCAAATAAAAATACGCATTTTGCTTCAAGTTTATTACATATATTTCCCTATACAGAATTGGTCGTCCACTAGGGTCTGAGTTATATTTTATAATTTAAAAATATTCCATACCCTGAAAAAACAAGAGCATTTTGCCTAGAAGCTTCCAGAATTGCTGAAGACATACATTACATGTATGTAACACAAATTTCAATTTGTTTACAGAATTAGTTGCTGTTTCATGGGTCATGGGTGAATTTCCTGAACTGTTTCTGCCAGCTTAAATTCCGAAACCTGTTGTTGCCACGAGCATTTCAGCGATTATGTAAACCGAAATGAACCCATAGAACCTAAACAGTGTTGGTGGATGCGTGCCTGGTATGGGAATGATGGGATGTCCAAAAAATGAAATGAGAGAACTTCGGCCATCTGCCATAGCGGTTGCAAACGCAAGGAAAACAAATACACAAAACGGGAATCTTCCTTGAGGAAAACAGAGAAACAATATTTGGATTTCAACTCGTGCATCTACAACAGCTGCGAGCATTGTTTTCTTTGGGGATTTATGTAACAAGAAAAGCAATCGAAATACACAAGAAGACCGAGACTCGATCTCTTGGAAGCCCATTTATCTTCCAACCAGTGGACAGACGCAGCTAGCTCGTATGTGATGCTGCGAATACACCCGTAGGGTTTTGCAACACACGTGTCTGCCAATGCCGAAATTTACAATTGTTGAGTAACTCAGGTTTCTCAAAGCAAAGATACAATAGTTCATTGCCCAAGAGAGTGTAGCATACAATACGATGTTCTAATTACATATCCCACATCCTTTCTGGCTATATTCAGGGAGAGATTTAGTGCCGGTGAGACAAATTGCGAATGCAGTATGGAATAACACAGAAGAATGTCCAAAAAAGACACAATAATACGGTGACTAGAATAAGATCACATGACTGAAGTATCAATCATGTTGCATCGAGTTCTGCGAAAAATATGAAACACTTACTGAACAATTTTAATCAGCTCCTTCATTTTCGACAGATCAGGTCCAGAATTCTACATCTTATGTATAAAAAACTGTTTGGAATTCTCAACTGCACTTGTCCATTGATTGTACAATTGGTGTTGCTTTGTAATGCTGCATAAATATGTGATATCTTTGTAATTATAATAAGGCTAAACTTGATATGCTAAGACAATGACCAACCGAATCCCAAATATGAAATTTGGTTATAAATGCTGCGTCAGTGTCGCCCAATTACGTTTTGACCACTTCAAGGTTTTTTACCCAGCAGCAGCCCCAGCATTTTTGGATGTGAAAAATGGGCTCAAAGTAACCTTGAGAAAGTAAATTGGAGTTACGTAAACCAAAAATTAAAACTGTGGATGTAATGTGCTGTATATTGTGGCAAACCAAATGTAATGAAATTAGAATATGTATGATAGCAATTACAAAAATCTTATCCTGCGTTTATTTTCAATTGAATTAATAAACAAAAAATGGGATAAATATGTACATACGTGCACAATTGTATTTAAGGCAACGAAATTATGAAATCGCTGACTAGGTAAGTTCCAGCAGCTGGATCCTAGTTGCAAATACCTGTGCCGCAGCTGTTCATTTTCGTCCCTGAAGTTGGTGATCATGTGATCAATTGGCAATGCGTTTCATGCTGTGCTCACGAGCTGAACCAATCTTAGTATATGGCCTGTTGGTCTAGGGGTATGATTCTTGCTTCGGGTGCGAGAGGTCCCAGGTTCAAATCCCGGACAGGCCCGTGTTCATTTTTTAAACTATGATGACCAATTCAAAGTAATTGATCACACGTAAAATACATACAGCCCTTAATTGGCGTGGCCTGTTGATCTAGGGGTATGATTCTCGCTTTGGGTGTGAGAGGTCCCGGGTTCAAATCCCGGACAGGCCCGTGCTTATTTTTTAAACAATGATGACAAATTGAAAGCAATTGATCACATGTAAAATACATACAGCACTTAACTGGCGTGGCCTGTTGGTCTAGGGGTATGATTCTTGCTTAGGGTGCGAGAGGTCCCCGGTTCAAATTTTGGACAGGCCCATGCTTATTTTTTAAACAATGATGACAAATTGAAAGCAATTGATCACATGTAAAATACACACAGCACTTAACTGGCGTGGCCTGTTGGTCTAGGGGTATGATTCTCGCTTTGGGTGCGAGAGGTCCCGGGTTTAAATCCCGGACAGGCCTGTGCTTATTAGTTAAACAATGATGACAAATTGAATGCAATTAATCACATGTAAATTAGATAAAGCTGTAGATTATTCTGGCCTGTTGGTCTAGGGGTATGATTCTTGCTTCGGGTGCGAGAGGTCCCGGGCTCAAATCCCGGACTGGCCCGAGTTCATTTTTTAAACTATGATGAACAATTGAAATCAATTGATCACATGTAAAATACACAGCCATTAACCGGCGTGGCCTGTTGGTCTAGGGGTATGATTCTCGCTTTGGGTGCGAGAGGTCCCGGGTTCAAATCCCGGACAGGCCCATGCTTATTTTTTAAACAATGATGACAAATTGAATGCAATTAATCACATGTAAAATAGATAGAGCCATATGTTATTGTGGCCTGTTGAACTAGGGGTATGATTCTCGCTTAGGGTGAGGGTGCGAAAGGTCCTGGTTTAAATCCCGGACAGGCACGACTTTATTTTTTTAACTATGATGACAAATTGAAAGCAATTGATCACATGTAAAATACACAGCCATTAATCGGCGTGGCCTGTTGGTCTAGGGGTATGATTCTCGCTTAGGGTGCGAGAGGTCCCGGGTTCAAATCCCGGACAGGCCCGTGCTTATTTTTTCAACAATGATGACAAATTGAAAGCAATTGATCACATGTAAAATACACAGCCATTAACCGGCGTGGCCTGTTGGTCTAGGGGTATGATTCTCGCTTCGGGTGCGAGAGGTCCCGGGTTCAAATCCCGGACAGGCCCGTGTTTATGTTTTCAACTATGATGAGAAATTTAAAGTCAATTATCACACATGCAATAACAACAGCATGCATACATTGTGGTCTATTGGTAAAGTTTTTTCTTGAAGTGTTACTGGTCCTAGATTGGAATGTTCAACTAGACTTTTATTAATTAAGTTTTTAAACAATTAAGAAATTATTAAGAATATTTTAGTTGTCAAAACGTTGCTCATCGACGGGAAAGCATGATCACGATCGTTTTTGAATTATGATAAATAATATGCTAGAGGTGATGAGATTTATCATAAGAGAAAAAGTGCGATGGTGATGGAGGACTAAATATAAACTATAGAAAACAGCTTATAAAGTTTCTATGGAAAATTAACGTCTGCCAAGATGATGACTTCTCTCATTCCTTAAATTAAACGTTTTTATTCACGGTTTAGCCATCTCCACCATTTTCTGACTTAATGGAGCATGAACTCATGAAACAGAATAAAATACTCCAAACCTATATGCATTAACATCTACTTAATAGAACGCAGAGTCTCGCCGGAACTAGAACTCAACAACTGGCAAATTATGGCTGAACGTAAGCTAAAAAGTTGAATTCTGTGGCGCAACTTGTAAGGGCTTCAACCGAATACGCTAATGAGAGGAACTGATCATTTAATGCACACTTTGTAAAGCTCTTATATCAAGAAATGAAATTCGCATTTTTCCCCTATCTTTCATTTATTTTATAAGAGCTCGCGACATAGTAATAACCCAGACTAGATTTGCAAATTGAATGCGTCGCATACTTAGTTTTGAGGTAGTAAAAAATTCAATTTTGTGTGCTGTAAAAAAAATCCATTATAGGCCAAGACTGCTCAAGAAAGCAAAAGCTTAAAAGCATGAAATCTCACTTAAAACTTTTCAATCCAGAAAATTGAGGGCACGCTTAGCTTTAGGAAGCTTCTGTGGCAAGAAAATTGATTAAGTCTGAATTTGGATTATAGGTAAATAAGGAATAGGTTTGGCAAATCTCGTATTCTTTTACAAATTGAAAATGCCGAACAATTGATTTGGATGCTTGTTGAACACTGTCATCAAATTGGGTTTCAGCGGCATACTTACGCCATGTACTGACGCGTATATTCTCATAAATTTAATGCAATGCATTATTACTTCGGATGAAAAACAGCTAATTATACCTTCGAAAAGGCATAATTACCATACAGAAATTGCCTTGATTCATGTGCTTTCTAAATGTGCACTCATAGTTAATCTGCCTTCTTTAAAATGCATTACATTTCGTAAATTGATACGCAAGAAATTGCATGCATCATTAAACATTGCAGAATTTTGCGTCTAAAAACTCAAGTAATGCCTATTATGTTTGAAGGCGAACTGCATAATTCATATTTGATTTAATTCCCAAATAACAAGCTCTTTACCGAGAGAATTACTCGTTAAATCAAAACTTTTTATCAAATGCTATATTATTTGAAAACGTGAAAATGTTAAATCCAAGCATGGTTTTAAAAGTATCAGAAATCAGAATGTAATGCTCATCAATGATTAAATTGCTACATATTTCAGTGTTTTTATAAATGTTACAATAAGTGTATTTTTCATTGCTTTGTTTTGAAAGTTTCGATTTTTTGCTCCATTTACTATTGGACAAATACATGTACTATTGGACTCCGGTGAATTTAAAATACAATGCCGACAAAATGAACATGTAGTTGTATAATATGGTTGGAACAATACAAGCAGTGCAAGCTTATTTAACGTTTATTGTTCATAGCAATGCTAATCAAATATTTATACTTTGTTTTGCTTGTTAGTTTCGAAATTCCCAAAGCGGGAGTATTTTTGACGGTAAAATTAATGTGTGGCCCTCGCTGGCACCATATTTGCTAGCAATGGAAAACAGATCATAAACTCGCCTCATAAAATTATAAAACAACGTCATGAGTGGGTGTTAAATTTAGACATTTCTAGCTTACTGGAAATTGTCCAATGAGTGATGTTCAAATAAAGCTTTAAAACGAGGGAAGTTGTGAAGTATATGCAGCTTACGCCACATTCCAGATCAAGGCATGAACTTTTGGTAAATTTCGCGGTATTACAGCAGAAAAAAACATGCATTATAAATGGCATCGCGACTTCGTATTGAATGCCGTAGTTCCAGCATGCACTGAGGCGAGCACTCGTATATTTTTTTATGGTTTAATATTTCACGTGTTTTTTACATCGGAATCGGAAGTGTGACCCATTATTTTGGTGCAAAGAACCTTGATGTACGCAGTGAATGCCATAGGTATAAATTATTTAGTTGTATTGACGCAATGACACGTTCATTTTACCAACAACCAACGTTTTTGAAGGCACTGTCTCTTCTCCATTTTTGGAATAATATGGTCTCATCAAACTCATTCTTGACACTTAATCGAATAAACCCAAGAATAATTTCATAACAAACATGCACATGTACATTGTATTGCCCTGAAGCCTACAATAACTTATCACTGGCTACTGTGTTCATGCAATGTACCGTATACTGATGTTCATTCCTGTACCTGAAACTACATGTAGTGATCATGCAATTAATTAGCAATGCATTTGATGAAATGCCACTTATCCGCAAGATCGTTGTGGCCTGTTGGTCTAGGGGTATGATTCTCGCTTCGGGTGCGAGAGGTCCCGGGTTCAAATTCCGGACAGGCCCTTGCTTTTTTATTATTATTATACCGTAGCTACTCCAATAAACCTCCGTGGTCTGATAAACTGGACTCTTACTTTGGGACAACTTACTGTCTTCCTTTATTTAGCTTCATTTCTACTAGTTCTATAGAAAGAAAGCTAAAACACCATTGCCTGTTGGTCTAGGGGTATGATTCTCCCTTCGGCTGTGAGAGGTCCTGGGTTCAAATCCCGGACAGGCCCTTCGTTTTACCTATTTAAAAACAAGGATATAGACCTATAGGAAGACTAATTTTCGCCATCTTAAAACATTGAATCCCTTCTGAAATTTCAGTCGACTTAAGCCCTTATTTTCAATCCATTTAATTTATCATTAAGAACAGTTCGAGCTTTAGAAATTCGGGTAATAGCCTATGATGAGAGTCGCGAATCAAGAAAGACAAATTAATATACCCTCAGTAAGTAGTATCTGTGTAAGTTACAAGGAAAGAATCCTATAGCAATGGTATTTTACGTTGAAATTTAAACGATTGGTGTGTAATCCTGCATTGCCGATGTCATTTAAAGATTCGCATATGAACACAGAATCAAAGAGAAAAAATTTCAAACTTGGTGTGGTAGCGTGGTCGATCATTACCATCCATAATTGATTTCCTGACAAAAATATGACACAGACACGACTCGGGTCTATGTGAGGACACGAGCCAATGAAACAGCAGCATCCACTAGCTATTTGATCAGCAAGGGAGGTCAACAATGGCCTTCATCGGCCGTTGTACGTCGGCTAATTCGCAACAAAATTCCATTAAAATATGGCGCATGATGACACGAGCCGCGGCATAATGAAATTACTTGATCATGAAAAAGTGCGTTTTTCGTCCAAACGACTGCTTTTATCGCTCGATGCAGGCCAATTAAAGCGCGGATCGCTTTTGTCGCGAGTGCAAAGGTGTGATTTACATGCACTTGCCAAGTCCATTTCGTTCTTTTACTGCGCATGTTAATGGTTCGGCCGATTACATGGGGAAATTCCCCTTACTGGCCCCTCAATTCCGGTGGTCTGTTTTAACCTCTTTATTTACAAGAGCGTTGCTGCTGTTGCCTCGCAATTCCACATTGCAAATTACCTATTTTACGACCGAATTTCAGCTACCAACGCATGCTAATGTCCAGGGACTATTTTCCAATTTCGATACAGCTTCGCCTGTTGATGATATCAGCTGTTCGAACCCAAAAGACGTTAGTCACCGAACGTCTAATTAACATGTTTACAGTCATAATTTAACGATCGTTTAGGGAAGATTTTTCCTTTGAAGTTCTCGCGCAAACGCTTATCTTATACTTCGGATTCCCTTTTATCCTCCGAAATCATTGACTGAATCAATGGCGTATTGGTAACCGATTTGGTCCAAAAATAAACTCGAAAACCGTGAGTATCCCATGGGGAAAACGCTATTTTCATCAGGCAGATAACGTTCATCATTTTCTCGCGCTTGTTTCATTTCATTTATAACATAAGTTGGATAATATTGGCTTAATTTGTCCATATTTCATGAGCGCATCAAAATGGTACTCACCTACGTAAGACATTACACCAGGTTCCGTGGAGTATGAAAAGGATTAAGAAACAACTATCGCTTGTGGAAAACGTTATTATCATGTTTTCCAAATAACATTTTTCGCAAGGCAAAGTTTCCTTAAAAACCCTGGAGTGTACACTATGCCACAAATGAGGTGGTCTTATGGATGTGCAGCCTGTTAATATATTCAAATTAGCACGACGGGTATAGGACAGGTTTTTTACGTTGTAGAATTGGTTGTTCACTAGGAGTTGCGTTTTTATAATTAAATCTTTTTTAAAAACCGCCCATGCACTTTTTGCAGGTATCATCAAAAGGAAAAACCTATTTTAGGAAAATGCATAACAGTTTTTTTCAAAGGTTTATTTAATTTATACATACATGTATATATATATAAATAAACGGAACATTTTTAAATTATTAAACATTATTCAGACCCTAGTGGACGACCAATTCTACATAGGAAAACACGTTTAGCAATTACAATAAGTATTTGAAGCAAAAATGTAATTTTTTATCCTTTGTGAATTCCTTGAGAATGGGTTTAAAACGCGTATTTTTCTTCGCAAGCACCATGTACTGATTTCGTGGTGTAAGAAAGGCGAAACCTGGTACAGAAATATCACCTATTCTTCATTTTCATACTTTTGCCAGTTTTTTACAAATAACTGTCTCAGCGTGACACGTTTCCTGAAGGCCCTGCCACAGAATGTTAAAAAATTCAAAACTGACGTTGGTCTACATGTCACATGTCGAATTGTATATAAAATGTTTAAAACCCATTTGCTCTGTCACGGATGTCACCTGGCTGGACCTGCCTATTGATGGCAATCAATGCATTTGTGTGTACAATGTGTCGCACATGAGGTGGTCTTATGGGTGTGCTGCCTGTTATCCGTACTTTTCTAACCCCCCTCGCACGGAGGATAGTCAGCCGCTCAATCATGCTGTATCAACATGTAAGCCGCGGCATATTAAAACTTTATTGAGCAGTTATAGTCGACGCGGGGTGTATCTGATGATCGTTAATCGAACGATAAATATGCCTGATTTATCCCGCTTCATCTATTTATGGCTTTTGGAGATTGTTTCAGTGCGACTCTCGCTGGATCTCCCAATGATGCCCTGTGCGTTTTAATGATGTTTTGATCCTGATAGGCTTCGGAGCATCTATCAGTTTCAGCAAGCCATATGGGACTGACTGTCATTTATAGCACGGCGTGGAGAACCCGATATGGTCTAATATTTGATCCTACTTTATCGTGACTTGCTTTCCTGGCATTTCCAAATATCTTCATTTGATGTGCTGAGAGGCCTACAGGTTCATGGAAGGTCAGAGCAAGGAGAAGACATCCGCTCTACGAGGCCAGTAAACTGTATTTTAATTTGAGCAGAACGCATCGAAATAAATCGAAAGAAAACTAGGGAAATATACATGTAGCGATGATAGAGGGGCATTTAAAGTTAGAGAGAACTCATATAAACTATATTGGAATGAGGTACAAAACGCAAAGCGTCTCATGTTTTCAAGCCTCTTATTGAGAATCACAATCATTTGTTCATTGCATTTAAGCGCTCAGTATTCAGAAATTGCATGCCAACAGCTTGCACTTCAACTATTAAAAGATATCGTATGCACATCATTAGTCTGATCGCTTCCTGAATGTTCCTGCCCAATTTGCATTTCTCACAGAGTGGATCGAGAACAACAACTATAAATGGTTGGGTTGAAGATTTGCTAATGGTATGTAAGTACCATTGATCTATGACAAAAAATCACATCAGTATTTCGAAAAACCATGTTAAAAAATTAAGTTCCCCTCAAAAGTTGATTTTTTGGCGCTTGGTAAGTTATGGGTTGGCATCATTCATATGAGTATAGAGCATCTATGAACACGTGGGTGATGTTGGCCTGTTGGTCTAGGGGTATGATTCTCGCTTAGGGTGCGAGAGGTCCCGGGTTCAAATCCCGGACAGGCCCACAAGTTTTTTTTACATTATCACGACATATTGGAAGTTGAATTGAAAGCAATAAATCCAATAATTACTAGCTACATCAAAAAGTAGCGTGTTCTGTTCGTCTAGAAGTGTGATTACCCTATAGCTTTAGTGTGAAAGAGAGGATCTTTAAAAGCCATCACCTATTTATTATATACAGAGTATTTGAAGGTTTCAAACCATAAGGTCGTAAGCACCCAAACACCAAAAAATGTTTGTCAGCTTAATTTATTGAACGGGACATTCCCCACCTGATATAAGTGTAAGGAAGCAATTAGGACACACCTCGGCCTCATGGAGTGACTGTGCCACCCATAGAACGTACATGTAGTGCTGATGTGAAGCATCAGTTTGTGGTGGTCAATACTTGGCTATTTTTTGATTGGATGGAAAGTGCAGAAAAACATGAAACATTAAAAACTGTAGATATCCAAGAAGAAAATAATACATTGATAGACAGTGTAGCAAACACGGTGTTGCGTATGGGGATTTTTGGGGCTAAAATCCCCCTCCTGGAAAAAAAAAATACGAAAATAACTACAGAAACAGCCAAAAATTGTTAGAATTTCGACCAAATCCCAAGTGCCAATAACCCCCTCTTGCCCCGATCTTCAAGTTCTGTAGACAGACTTTAAACAATCCTCATAAATAATGGTTATTCCTTTTGCCTCTTGAAACCACATCAGTATTTCGAAAAACCATGTTAAAAAATTAAGTTCCCCTCAAAAGTTGATTTTTTGGCGCTTGGTAAGTTATGGGTTGGCATCATTCATATGAGTATAGAGCATCTATGTACACGTGTGTGATAGCTTTCTAGGATCTTCAATTTCGGAAATTTCCACATTTCATTTTTCAAAGTGGACTACATCAGTTGGATTTAGGGTCAAAAAACCAGCTTAAGGATGGACGGACGTCCTTTATGGACGACCCCTTATCTTTGGCGCCATTTTATCTGCATATTTGATTTTTCACGCATGTTGTCAGGACGATACTTATTGATTCGCGTCAAGCGGCTTGGAGAATTGCAGTTCAACATGAATTAAGCTATAAATGAAATGCGCAAAACCTTAATGCATCGACATTCTACATGTCATGTAGCTGCTGATTATTCTTGATTTTACAATGTTTTGCCTCACTTAATCTCTGGGTTGAACTTATAAAAATTCCATTAGTCATTTCTGCTCTTAAAAATTCATTGAAAATGGCATTACTCCCCATTCCGAGTCACACGCAAGAGTGAACCTCAATGCACGCAACCTCTCTTGCATTTGCTAAGTTTTTCTTCGAAGGGAGACTTGGAAGAAAATGTTTAATTAAGCTGGTGGTGATTACAAATTAAAACTCAGGATCGCACGTTGTCGTAGCAGAATTACACTTTCATTGCGGCAAGCACAAGATGAGCAAACGCAAAACTAGTGGTAGGCCAAGAGTTCCTTATACATGGTGGGGCATGAGTCTGTGCAACAAATAGCAGTGAACATTTATAGGAAACTGACATCATTGGATCTCGTTTCAAACTAAATATTGCTCTTAGCGTATATCTGCGAATTCAGTCTCTCACAAACAGATATTCCAAAGCACACACGTTTGTAGAAACGCTTGACAACCACACTTGACTTAACTGAAATATAATTCCCTGTGCACCTTCATTGCTGTCATTCTCAGTATCGCTTAACAATCCTACCTCAAATGCCACTGTAGGTTTCGAGTGCATTGGTATTTTCTGAATCAATATTACAAACGAAGAAAAAAGTTCCTTAAATCACCGAGGTACCAGCATTCAGGTTGTTTCAATTATTTACAGGATTTGTACGTTTCTTTCATTATTTTAACTTGAAAACTTGTTAAAGAAAATTTAAAACTTTCTATTTGTTGGAACGGAATGTCCGCCACTCAAAAAAATTACTAACACATTTTTGCTTCAGATATTTATTATAATTGCTAAATTTATTTTCCCCAGTGTAGAATTAGTCGTCAAGGGATAGCTGAATTACATGTATGCCTTATTAAAAGAAAAAAAGCGCTGTGCGACCCATAAAAACGGACTTTTCCTCTCAATGAAACCTATGAAGAGTGTAACAGAATTTTTTTCATATTCATATAGATATATATATATTTTAATAAACATACGGACCATTTGTAAATTATAAAAACTGGACGACCAATTGTACACGGAAAGACAACTACAGCAAATATCTTTTAGCTCACAATTGTCAGTATGCCGTTTGTTACAAGTTTTTTTTTCTCAATTCGAATAAACATTTCATCAAATTGGATGTTTTAAATTTAAAAAAACGACTTTTGTCCAGGAACAAATCTATTCTCCAAGAACGGTTACAAATCACTATTGTTTGCTGATAACCGTTTCTTTTTGTAATAATACAGCTTTCCAGAGTGGAATATTAGAGATTTAGGAGGAAGGTTTAAAAAAAGACACTTCGGGAAATTCGCCTGCTTTGTCGCAACCATGTTTGGGGTTTAACAGCTCTAATACTTCTACTTCTTACAAACGTAACATCATGCAAGTTGATTCACTTTATTGCAGGTTTTTGCATGCACTGCATCGTTTAATTCAAAACGCTCCGCCGAAATGCATTTACGCTTCAGCTCGTTTGTTTAATCAAATTCGACTGAAGTTGTTTCGAAAATGTACTATTTTTGAAATCGAAAAGCGACTTGAGGTCTGGCGAATATCCTTTCTTCGAGGAAGTTCAAAAATCTCCATTTTTGAGAACCGTTTACTCAGCAATATACAGCCTTCCTGAGAAAATATGAAGGATTTAGGTGGCAAGTTTAAAAAATTGAAGACACTTGGGGAAAATGGTCTACATCTTCGCAAACTTTTTTGGGGTTTAAAGGCTTCTGGCTGAAATGGAACGCCTCGGATCTTTCCGAACATAAAAAGCATCGATTTTTCGAAAAATCTTACGGCGCTATTTGCAAGTTGCAATGTGGACATAATGCAATTTCCAAGGCCACTGCTGAAAGCTGTTCGCTGTCTTGTGGAACATTACGGTCCGCGACCAAAAAGCAAGACATCCTCTATATGTATAGGTGTGCAGAGACGGATTAAGTCCGGTGTTTTTTCTTCAGTTTGGCATTTTGTATGAAAAGCTCTCCGCCTTCGGTGACATTAACTCGTCCCTGATACACTATATCCTTTGGAGATTTCAGCATAAAACAAAACTCCATCACCAAAGTGAACAGAGATTGTCGTAACTGTGAATGGTTATATCAATCTGAGATGCTTTTACGGCAAACAAACACTATGGCACTTGCTCGTCTTTGATATTTTTTCTGCTCCTCTGTAGGCTACTTAATACTTGTGCACATATCAGCTTTTCCACGCCGTTCGCAATGGATAAGCGTGTATAGATTTCTTCGATGGATTTTTGTCTAGACATCCTCTTGATAAAACTAGTGTCAAGTCTATCATTTCGCAAATCTTGTCAAATTGGTCATCGTCGCGCCAAGCTACGAAAATTTCGGTTAATGCCATATGGACGATCCTTCTCTTAATCAAATTACACTAAAAAAAATCTGAAAAACACCCAAAGCAAACATAAGTTGAAATGCGTCTTCCTCGAAACGGATCCTCGAGCATGTTCCTTATTTGCCAAAACTCATAAAATTCAAACCAATATGCTATCACGCTTATTTAACCAAAGCAAACCACTATGCTGAGTGGCACTTGACAACTAAACATCTTGAAACACTATCTGAACATTGAACATCAATTGAACTTCAAAGGAAACGTGGGGGAAGCGATTTATCAGAACGATGTTAATATTTATGTCACTCAGATCCAGTTTCAATGATACATTTATATTACAGAATGACCTCAGCCATGAAAACAAATTTGAAAGTTAGCTGTGAATTAAGATTTCATAATCCTTTTTAAAAAATAAAATATTTTCTTTCATAAACAATCTACAAATTGACTTATTTCAACAGCTGCAGAAGAACATCATATAATGTGCAGATACATCGCATTTTTCTTCCTAAAAAAACTTATTTCGTTTTATATCAGACAAATTTCGAATTGAATTAGAAAGCCATGCGAAAAGTAAACACTCAATTTTTCATATAATGTAAAAACAAAGTAATCAATAAAGCAATTATATAAGTGTATGTAATTTTTGTATTATTACTAATATAATATTTCTCCTCATTGCTTAAAAGGTTTATTGTTAATTTACAAAAAATCACTATCGATTATTAGGATTTTTTTGCTCTCATTATGGATTCTCTACAATGATGGATGATGCACATAATGTAATCATAGTAAAGAGAAGTTTTTAAGGAAAACATGAATTCAATAAGTATGTTCATTTTAAATGACCTAACTGCGAATAAATACAGTGTTTGTCGAATTTTCTATCAATGATGTCCAGGTACAGTACATGTGTATCGATGACTTCGGAATTATTTAGATCGTCCTCTGAATTCGCGTCACATCGTGACGTGATAACAAACCGACATAACGTGATCTTGTGATGTTATATAGCTAGAACAAGAGCGATTTTGTTTCCATAACAACCCACCATACTCGCATCAACGCAGTATCCATGGCCATTGGTTCTCTTTGGTGTGCTAAGTCAAAGAGGTTCGACCGGAACGTGTACTCACGCCATAATTTCGTGAAAATAGACGCGTTAATTGGTTTACACTTCAATGGAAATTTCTATTCTTCTCATCTGCATCAAATCAATGCAATCCTAAATGGAGAAAAAGGCACCACCTCTGTGCGACTCCACTAATCATAATTAGCGGTTTTATTTCGCTCGAGTTTATAATCGCATCTGCCCAAATTAATGCTAAATCCCCTGCCTCCATGTTAACCAAGTTATTAAATACTGAAAAGTGAATAATAATAGTGGAGCGTACGTCGGTGTTTTCGGAATAATTAATTCCTTTTTGAGCTCCCAGCAGCACTGAATATTTTCTCAAACCACATACATTTATTATTTATTTTTGCCTAATGAGTGAAGTGATATACAAAGTCGAGTTGTCCAATGCAGCTTTGAGAAACTGCTTGGGGAAATAATTAACCACAGATGTCAAGCAGTTGCTATGAGATTCCGTAAAATTGAAGCTCTATTTAAAAAAAAATTATCCCACTTAGTTCTGCAAGACTGACATGTATTCTCGATAATTTAATTAACAAATTTTTAACCTCGATTGCTTTAATTAAGCACTTTGTGTTTACAATTATTTGAAGCATTATAAGTGGTACGATATTGTTGTCATTTTATAACTCATGCCAAATATCCTATACTGTAGTATCCGAAACGTAATTTAAGAAATGAACAAATACATGTATATTGTTTAATTCATTCACTATTGCTAAACTGTTTCTCTAGTCGTTTAAGGGTATAACTTGAATTAAAGCATTCCAGCGATTAAAAGCATGCAAAAAGCTATGCTCTAAAGTGTCACACTTAAAGTGTGATCTTTTATTGCCAAACTTCGATTTTGACAAAATACTCAAATAATTTGTTTGTATAAAAGTCAATACCTTAGTACCAGCACGCATGCTCGAAACATTTATATTGTAAATCAATATATATGTATTTCAAAATATGATGTTTCCTCGAAATCAGACGAACTTATGCATTTATAACGAAATTGATAGATTTAGTAAATTTAAAGATGCATGTTTTCTGTATTATTTCCTCCAATAAAAGATAGAAATATACCCAATCTTTATTTTAACTTTAAATATTAAATATATTGTTTGCGGTGTATGCCATTAATTTTGAAACATAACTGTAGTTTTCCTTGTTTCTTGGAAATTCCATCTAGACAATTAGTCGTTACATATCGTATGCTTATTCATTTTGAGATACACGGTGCCAATGTAAATCATTAAAATATGAAATATCGTAGCTTCATTATTAATGTATCAGATGGACACTTGTGTCACTCTTAAAGGTTCAATTAAGAGCATAAATTTTTAACCGTTTCTGAATACCCACTTTAAATACCCTCATACATGTACAAGCACTGTGAGTACTCACAGTTTAACAACTGAACCCAACTATTTGCCACAAGTCCGCAAGACAAGATCGCTTTCGGCACTGTGGCATCGAAGCATCGTAGTTCGCAATTGAATTCGCTATTTAAAACGAGGTTCCTAATTGCTGCATGTGATAAGTGCGAAGTTAAGTCGGATGTCACCACGCTCTAAAATGTTTCTTAATTTTCGAGTAATTTCGAAGGCGGCAATAGTTGGGTGCATTATTAATCATGCCTTAGTGCGTCGCCACTTGAGGGCAAAAACTGGTGCAGGAAGGAAGTATATATCGCAACTTTGCGTCTTTACATCCAGGATGGATGTTAAGGGCTTAATGACATTCGCCGAGCGTTAATTCGAGGCGAGCATGAAAGCGAGCCGAGAATCATTTCGACAAAATAGTGGAAGAAATATGTTAATGTTTACTCAAATTGGGGGCAGAAATCCAGTTGAAAAAAGCAAGCACATTTGCAGGCCGATGCATTCTGAGAGACGCAACAGTGATTTTGGCAGGCAGAAAATATATATTTTATTCCAATGGGGGTAAAATAACGACGCCCCCCCTCAACTTTTTCACTTTGGATTTTTTTCTTTCTCGTTTCCTATATGCCAGAAACATCGCAAGAAAATGCAACCTTTTGGGCGCTCTTTGAAAACGAAGAGAAATGGTTGGGAATCTTTGGAGTGGAAATACGTTCGTGGATTTTACCATTTGCGTCTATAGAATTAAATCGTTTTAAGTAGAAAGTTGGTGACATGGCAGGCACTTTTCCGCCGAGGGTTCTATCAACTTTCCCATTGCAAATTTGAATTTCTATTAGATCGAGATTGCAGAAGCTGTACGTGCCTATCGGAGGCGTTCAGGGTGTGTGTCAAGCGCCAGAAAAAAAGCATTTTGCGGCTGATTTGGGCTGAGGGCAAATCTTTGCCCGGGTTGAACGGTTGGGAATCTATTTGGATTTCAATTAGCCCAGTTGGGTGAATTTTCGGTGCGCTTGTTGTTTGAGGGATGTGCTTCATGTCATTCCGACGGCATTAGCATAGCGTAACGCAGATTAAATTACCGGAATCAGGCTAGTATTTCTCTTTTCATGGACATTTTTAAAGAAAAACGTCCTTGTGAAAATCAGCAAGCTAAATGGAAGTAAACCTTTCAGCTCTTTACTTACCAGTTTGCAGTTTTGAAAACGATGGAGTAAAAGACAGAACTGAGCGAAAGATAAGTTTCCAAGTGAAAATGAGTATTAAATTACATGCTGTAGGCACTATAAAGTTATCTTTATTTCTATTTACTGTATATCCTACGCCATTTTTTAAATATCCAGTATTCAGTATGTTAAAAAGTAGGTACTAAAAACTAAAAAGTTTGTTCTAAAATACATTCATAAAAAATGATAAAATAATGATTAGAAGTTCGTTGCAAAGTGCAATTAAAATTGCATTATTAAGTAAATGGGGTATTTTTTATTGACAATATCATGGACACGTGTCTGTGTATGTAATAACGTTATATATACATACTTGTGTACATAATAATAAACGTTATTAAACAAACATGTACATAATGTAGACAATAATTAATGCTCATTACATAATGCCATTTTTTTCAAATCTGGTATTATTTCTTGATTAACAAGAAAAGTTAAAAAGTATGCAGTGCACACAGAAGCAGTGTACACACGCAATTCATAAATACACAGTAGTAGCGCCGAAACATTTTCAGATAATTTTAGTTCTTTAACAAGAAACACGAAATCGTTGCCTTAGGCGTACGTCAACGACAGAAATAAAAAAAACAAGTCCTCATCAAATTCCTAGAATTAAAAAGGATAATCTAAAAGCACACATATCTTGGAAGGAAGGTCTAAATAAGTACCTTACGTATAACAAATACGCGTTGAAAACAACGACGCCACATACATTATACATGGATTTTAATAAACATATGCAAATGAATACTTGATCCCTCTTTAGGGTCGCAATTTGTACGAAGCAAATTCTCGCATGATCTGCAAAGACCATTACAACCTACACTCCAATCTCCCTCTGAGATTAACTCGATGCAATATCAATGTACCAGACTTGCTTTCAATTTAGCCTTCGTCTTGGATAGCTGTACGTGCGTACGAGGTGTTTTATGGCCCTGCTAGTGCGATTTTATTTGATCGAAATTTCCCCATACGGCAAATTTCGAGACATTTAAATGTAATGTGTTTACCATCGCCAATCTTACATTGCCTGCAGCCAATGAGGTGCTCCGTCTTCAGCGTTTCTTGGGCCATCGAGTTCGTTGCCAGTGTAATAAAAATTACTCTCTATTAAAGTGCTAATTCCGTCCTAAGTTAATAATAATTTTAAGTCATCTGGGATTAATTAAACGGGGTCTTGAAACACTGGTCCTCGCCACTGTATGAGCAGCACCAGGCAGAGGCAAGCTGGGGGACATTAATCACTGGCAACAGCTTGGCTCGGTTATTTGGCCACATGTCCAAAACTGGTCGTGTGTTGGTTTGGCAAACCAAGCTCGTCGAGCCCGGTATCGATTAAAGCTAAAACGCTGTATGATATTCGCATAAATATTTCAGTCGATGATGCCCCATGTTTGGAGCAATATTTTCTACATGTACATAGTTAATGAAAGGGAGTCTGTGCTCTTGTAGAGACGGGATATGTGATGAAACCTTAGCAACTCTTCAAACAGAACTGGTATGGATGAGTCCGCAATGTGCTGGGCAAACAAATTCGGCTCGTAATTCATTGAGTGAAAAGAAAATTGTACCTAAAAATGTAATAGCACTATAAAAGTTCACCTTCTGGGGAAATGTCAGCATCAAGGATATCAAGAAGGTACATAGAATTTGGCATTACAAAGCTATTACAGTAAACCCTCAACATTCGCGGTGGGTCCGTTCCCAATATGATAACATATGGTATAATAAGTGATCGGGAACGTATAAGATAAAAAAACTAAAGAAACCAGTTTTGTAATATACACGTATATTTAAAGGCAAACCATGCGTATGGAAATACTGTAATGCATTTATCAATTAAACGAAGTTACATCTTAAGGAATGATGAATATATTTTGTTTGTAGAGCGTAGTTGTGGAATTTAATTTGTAGCGCTTTGTAGGGAGCAATAGGGACAATCCACATAGAGCGTCCATCTCAAAATCTTATTTTTTTCGCATATCTACCTCAATCATTCAATATCGTCAGAATGAAGCAAAAATCAGTTTTCTTATTGACTCTTACATATGTCTATATTAAATGACACTTTTAAATTAAAATGATTAAGTTTCACATAATTGAGACATAATATGGAAGTTGATTTTAACGGATGTCATTTTTTTACGTTTTTTTAAACAAGTATTTCTATCTTCGCCATCGTTTCAGCCTTGACTCACGAATATTGAGGTCGCAGATCTTGAGGGCGTTCCAAAATTTGTCGGGCGAATCGGCGCGACTGTCGAGAGCTTACTGTGCTATGTAATGCCCAGGCCATTGCAATTCCTGTATAATTGCAATATATATGTCTATAGATTTCAAATACTTTCCAGAGAATGTAGTTCCTGCTATTCTAATACAAAACCCAATCTAAAAACCAATTTTAAAATACAGTGACTATTTCTTTGCAAAATATGACAATCTCTCAGAATCCATCACTATAGGCCTACTCCTGTATTTTAAATGAGTTAAATAGAAGCATTTCGGGAAGCGGATTTTGGCATCATTTTTTTTCTCGCTTTTTTCCTCGTAAGTGGCCTGGAGCATTCACAAAATCAATCTCCGTTTTCCCCATGAGAAGCGTCGGTTGACTTGATTTCTTTTAAATTTGATATTTTCAAGTAAATATTTTAAATGTGTCATACAGATGAAACCTCTTTTTCTAAATCGTCTTCGTTTTATAACCAAAGCTACCAGCGTACTTCATGGGATTCTCACATATACGAACGTTTGAGGTATATCTGAAAAACCAAATCACAATATATCTTGTGCATTTTGTGCAAGGCTGATCAATTTCCAATTTCCGCAAATGGACAAAATGTAAACCCGCATGAAGACTTAACGTTTAAGAAAGCATTACTAACAAAAAATAAATCAAAATGAAATTGTACTGTTTGTATGAAAAAACACCAAAAAATATGCATGCAATTTTTGTTATTTCTCAATAAAATATGAGCATTTGATAACTCATCTTTGCAAGTACGTGCAACTTCGCAAATAATTTTAATCGTTAGGCCTAATAATGCCTTCAATGATAATTGGAAAATGGTAATGCCTTTTATTGTTTCAATATGTGATGAGCATTAATTTAGTTTGTTAACAAACAATTAATGGCAATTAGAATTAAAGTTCATGCGTACTGCATTCACTATCCCCATTTAACGTTATAAAACAAGCGTGCATTTTAATAGCATACTACCAATGAACCTCTTTTGTAAATAAATTATAGCCTTAGAAACTGTTATTCTCTTTCGCATGTAATAATAATACGGCGATCAGACAAACAATAAGGCGGAATGCATTCATTTATGTTTGATTATAATGTAAAGCTTCTGTCTTTTCGACTCATTTGTAATGGAAGGAAATCGTTTTTATTAGGCATGTCATCTCGAGGTACTCGCCTAATGGCGCCATTTATCAGTTGTGTAGAACATCCACGCTGATATCCCTTCAAACGTCTAACAACGTAATATGGCAATTATAAGAACTCGTTCTATCTTTATCACGCATGCACCGAATACACTATATGTTTATAATTCATAAAACCATATTCAGAGGTGCATATTTTATGCGTGTTTGCAGATACAATTTCTTGCTCTAATTCCTCGCAGCATATTTGCCCGGCCATAATTAATAATTGATTTTATGAATGCAATTACAATAAAGCAAGACAGAAAAGTCAGGGTTTACGCATGGATACTTTGCAAGAATGAAACGGAAAACGCTTCCGCACTGAGAAACCTATACGCATGTGAAGAGATCTTTTGTGCATCAACAATGATGTCAAATATCAATAAGGATTTGAACAACAAGCTGTACAACAACACTGTATAACATTATTGGAAGCTGATTTGATATATACAGATACAACTCATTCTATTGACCATTTGCTTAATAATTTTGCTTTTTTAATACAATGCACTGGAATTCACAGTTTGCTTCGCTTTTATATCAAGATTTAAATACGAAAACAGAATTTGTTGTTTTGACTTCTATCACACACGTGAAATTTATCATTAGTGAGAGTTTTGGTTAGAACAGATTTGAGCAAAAATAACATTCTTTCGGATTTTTTTTTCAGGTACATGTATATACATAATAACCATATACAGGGTACAGCTGTATGGTTAAATCGTAAGTACTAGATATATTTCAATTAATTAGAAGCTATACTGTAGTATGGAAACATTTTCTAAATATCAATTATAATTTTTACAAAACGAAACTGAGTATTACCTGCCTCCATGTGCAAATAGAAAACAGTCGATTATAGTTCTCGATTGATCATTTAAATTATTTCGCGTTCAGCATCTCTCTACGCATGTATTTAATAATTTATTTTAAATATAAAAAAGGATTAAAACACGTAGCTATTCCAGTCCATCGATGCATTGAAATTGCTTTTTCACCAGTTTTTTCAGATTCATTGCAAAATAATTGAATTCAAAAGCATCATAAATTGTATATTACAGACCTAAATCATGCATCTTTAGGACAAAAAAAGTCTTTGACATTTAAATTGCGCAAATAAAATACCCACCCCAAGTGTATCGAAGTGTGTACTTTAGTGAATGTTACCCCAAGAAGAAGTCTGAACCCGCAGTCCATTTTTTTCTAAAGTGGTTTAATGGTCAGTAAAATAACCATCGAAGCGTCCAAATTGCCGAAAAGCCATTTAAGGATGTACTAACAATATTCGGAAAGCTATAATAGCCCTTTCCCTGCGCATCTTGGCGCGTTTCAGCGCACTTTAAAGGTCAGCGAAATGGATGATTTTCTTGGATAAGTTTCTAATGCGTTTAATACGATTTAGTGGGATTCTATGAAGCGAAATTATACAGCCAGTTTCTGCACGGAAGGCAATGTTTTGCAGCACCATCTATCTACACTTGCGGCAATTGACCGCATGAGAGGCACTGGTGAAACATTCAAATGAAATGTTAAAGCTGTTTTTGACATTAAGAAGATATAAAAGTTGAGGTAATGGCACGTTTTTAATAGCAGCATTGTATCCAATGTTATTCATATGCATGTAAACTAAAATCGCAGAGCATCTCCTGGCATGATTTGGAATGCATATTTCATAAATGATATTGTCAAGAAAAAATGTTCATTTAAAAAACAAATCACGTTTGTCTTTCATTGTGAGTCGGTTTTTCGACTCGGAATGGAGAAACTGCACGCGATGCTATTGGCAATGCGAATCTTCGACATAAATATTAATGCAGGAGAGATTTGAATAAAATGTGTGGCCGCTGCATGCCTTTCAAAGACAAATGCGAAACGCATTAGCAACATTAAAAATCACAAAAAGTGAAAGCATATGTTAATATGCAAAGCGTGCTTAAAAATTGTATTATGTTTTCCTTTTTGTTTACTAATAGGCTGAAGCAGTGCCGATGCTGGTAGAAGAGAACGCATCTAAATTTCATGCAAAATTGGCCTTTGACTGCTGTGCGCCGACAAAAAGGTGCTTGCGAGCCTTTTGAGAACGTTCACTTTTCTCTGACTAGTGATTTGCATACGAAAATGCACTTCAATCCGGATGTCGAACGTTTCAAATTTATCACTACTTGAGCTCGCAGTTCTGCGCGGTAAAACAGTATGTCTCTTTTGAGTGGCTGCGAGATACGCATTGCTTTTCGGAAAAATTGTTATTTTAATCCGAACGCGAAAGGGCAAAGCGCCATTCTTAACTTTTGCTGGATTTTTAATTTGCCTCAAGAATTCTATTCAGATACTACTTTCATTATCGACCGTCAGAGCGCTGTAACTGAACGCCGATGTTGATGGCAGAACGCGATGTCAGAGGCATGCTGGCTGAAGATAGATACTTTGTTGCAAAGGTTTAATCTTTCAAAGTAAGTTGACTTGAAAATTGACGAGAAAGAAAAACATCCCGAATGTAAAATGAAACGAGCGTAACCGTGTTTTTTCTATAACGTATGCGCGCCTGTCAGATTACTGAGAATTTCAGTCATATATTTTCTATCGAGTTTCATTTTGCCAGTTTTGTAAAAGCAAAATAAAAGCTTTCGTGTCTGATTTGTGAACTGAGCACGCTTGATGGGCCTATCCAATTAACTCATGTGCGAGAAGAAGTAACCTCTAGACACATTAATTACTCCTATAAAGTATTATTGGCTTTTAATTTGCAGTCTGAAATTTAGGCCGTTGTAAAGTTTTAAGTTGATCACGGCGCCATTATACAAGCATTAAGTTTGTTGAGTTACTAAGCTAAAATACATTTTGGCGTTTTGATCTTCTTAAAGTTGACCTGTTTTTAAAACGGAGTCTAGGAATTTGCATAGAAATAATTTTCAATTACATGTATTAATGTTTTAAACCCATGCTGAAAGGAAATGCATTGCCAATGAATTTTAAAATGCATTTCAATTGAGACATTTGAAACGCATTGCAATATGCATCTCAAAATGCATGATTTTGAAATATTGTCTCTGTCTAAATGCATTTCTTTTTCGGTATAGGTACAGAAAAATGTTCTTAAACACTTCATGCTTTTAATTTGAAAGCTGTTCTGCCCAAACATCTAATTAACCATATAACCTGAGATTTGTAACGTATTTAAAACTTGTATTACAAACCAACCATGGTATTATCAATGAAATTTACTCAGGTCATAAATTTATAAAGACTGCACAGAAACGCAAGCTAGTAACTATAAAGTAGGGATTCTCAAACTATATTCTCGATTACTTTATTATTGCGACTAGACCAATTCTTCATGCTAATTAACCGTTACAGCTTTATACATTGTGGTAAACAACTACATATATTTTTGGTTTATGTGTTCAGATATGCTTTCATTTTTTTAAATCTTAGGCCAATCTATGAAATATTTACATCGCGCATTTCCTATATATAGATGCAATGCAAATATAATGTATAGTAGATTGGGCATGTTCGTCTTTAAATCCCAAACGTGCCGTAGCGTGTAAGGAATGGCGTGATTTTCATCAAGTTAGGGATGCAATATCCGTAATGGAAACACGAGCCTCTATCTGAATTTCCCAATTTTTCATCGTTGATTAATATCAGTCCCTCTTGTATTCGCTGGCACTGTTTTATGTACCAGTAAATGTAAACATTCCATCCCCTATATTTTAAATTCCTGCGAGTATCACTTATGTAAGACTTAGATATGCATTTAATGCGGAGTGCATTGCGCATTTTAAGAGACAATTTCGCTGCTTTGGGTTATAGGCAGGGGATTGACGATAAGTTCAGAAACTCCTTTTTTAGATTCGTTTAAACGTGTGGGAAATAAAACAAATCAAAACTAATTACATGCAAACAGACAAATAAAAACGTTTTTAAAGAGACTAATTTAAAGAGACACTATTATGAATGAATATGGTAACGATTTGTTGCTATAAATTATGACATAAGATCATGCATTGTATAGGAAACCTGAATGTTTCATGCAATTAACTTAAATGTTCGATGCAAAAGGAAATTCAAGTCAGTATCAGATTTTCTTTAGTAAACTGTATGTGCGGTTATTGCAAATGTGTTGGAGTATGACATGACAGACATTTTCTTATAAACTACATGTATGCAACTTTAGAAAAAAAATTAGCATGAAGACAATGCCCGATCTTACTAGTTTTTTGGAGGCTTCAGGTGCCCTCCATCTTCATATAGACTAAGGCTCATTGGCTTAATGAGTTTGCGTCACCAGTTTTTGTTGCCATTCTTATCGCACATTTTCTACCCCAACTTTCACTTTATCTTTATTC